>JAVJIF010009704.1:0-115882 GCA_038442645.1 Agave tequilana
TAAGATTTGGGTTGCCCACATACAGTTGGTCATATCCAAATGTCGAGCAAACCGACTTGGAACATAAGGCTCCAAGCAGCAGGTATCCCCGCTTCTGTATAATAAAATGTGAGGGCTGAATGCTGACCAGCCACTCAAAAATTCCCCGGCTCAGGATGAATGCCCTTCCCCCCCGCGTCTTTGAACTCCTCATCATAGCCTGCACCCCGAATATAGGGGAAGCAGCGGAAAAGACTATAGATGTCATAGCGACGCACTAATTTACGGGCCTCAGCCACGTAAGTCTTTTGCCACGAACATCCTTCGAATCGGCGGAGGAGCGCCATTTGAACACCTCGTGGGGGTCCCTCTCCAGCTTCAATCAAAGAGGGACAGTGCAGGCGAACCACGCCATTAAATAAATGTACGGCAGACCTATCCTGGGATTTGGGTCCGTCGCGGGGTGAAATGATCCCCTTCCCACGCTTCGTCGTTGGCGTCCTACAGAAAGCCTCCATTAAGGCGCGAAGGCCTCTCTGGATACAGCACACCATGGCCGGAAGAAGTCCTAGAGAACGACCGTGGACTAGACGAACAGCAGGCAGCAGAACATTCGGATGAATGACGTCACCCGACGAAGACGGTACCACACACCTCTTCAGCCAGACTGTCAAAAACCAGCCAGCAGTGCCTTCCGGGACATCGGCCGACGAGCCTAGTGATGGAAACTTCGAAGAACATCGCCTTTTTCGTAGGGACCGTCGTCTTCTTCCACAACTAGATCCCTTTGGGAATGCGTTTGCATCCGGCTAAAGATGTCTTCGTCAGCAACTCCACAGTGAGCCGCTTCAGGAGTCTTCTCCGTATTTGGGAACAAATAATCTCCCCAACTCTTCAAGCTGCAGGAAGTTCCCTTACTGCCTCCGTGCATGCTGAAGCAAATGTACAAATGGCACATTAACTCCGGTAGGTCTCGAACAAGACGGGCTCCTGCTTCTCCAGAAGTGCCAATTCCGCCTCGCACGGGAAGTATTCCTCATATGGGAAATATCCAAAGGCAGAAGAGAATTCCCACATCTCATGCAGAGCCATACCCAGTTCGCCAACAGGGGTGAAGAAACTCCCTGTAGCCGGGCAGTACAATTTGAAGATGGTGTAGAAGCACGCTACGCTTATCTGAATGTCGTAGCAGGTCGCCCTGACGGCCTCATGAAGGTTCAGCCTCTCCAGATCCTCCTCGAAATGAGCGAGGATGTATACAGTTAAATCCCTCCACCATGCTTTTGGAGGGTGGGACTGGAGTCCTGAAGTCAGTGGCTGGGTAGTTCCCATTAACTTTGCAGAATTGGTTGCCAAAGGTCAGCGCCACCGCAGGATTTTCTCCCACTGGGATCTCTCGCGATACATTCCCAGGATGTAGACCATTATGCAACGAGGAGGCCCCACTCTTGCATAACCAGAGACTGAAGCATCAATTTCCCTACATGGACGGAGTCGGTACTCCCGCTCACTTCCCACGACATCTTCCGAGCCTGCGTCACGCATTGGAAGGAAGACAAAGAAAACTGCCGCTTGTTAGACGGAAGATAGAATTTCTCGCCATCCAATTGGAAAATCCATTGCCCCTCCCCGGCCCAGCAGCTGGCGATCAGGGTCTGGCGCGGCATCCCCGATCATGAAGTCGGGCTTCCTATAGGTTCGACGGTCAAAATCTTCAAGAGGAGCCGTAGTCAGAATGCTACTCGTGGTGCGTTGATCCTCACCATAAATAAGCGTGTCTCGAACAAGAGAGCTCCGCTCACTAAACAGAGAAGCCTGCCCTTGGAATTGCAGGCTGATATTGCCGTCCAATCCCCTGGCCATCCCAAATAGATTATTCAAAGGACCAGGAGTGTAGTGCACTGCAGGAACAAAGAGAAACTATGATTAGTTCATCAGCCAAGCAAAGGCCTGAACAAAAACATAATTTTCGCTAAGGCATAGCTTCGCTCTCCGAGCGAAGCTAGCATGACGATAGCTTCGCCCGAAGCTTAGCCTCGCAGTTGCAGTTAATTCCGCACTTCCCAACAAAGGTCGGATACAAGAAAATATCCAAGCGTTAGCTTCGCTTTAGAAGCTTAACAGAATGCAATACAGCCCTAAGGCTAACTTCGTCAGGAGGACATTTTGGTCTAAAAATCATTTTTTTAAGGGCATTAGGTCCTTTTCAGTCATGTTTGAAAGGACAGCTCCGCATCCTGTTGTAAACAGCCTAAGGGATAGCTTCGCCTGGAAGCTTAAAGAAGAACTCTTCAGTTCTTGGATTCCCATTCAAGAAAGCAAGGGAAATTCAGGGAACTGAATTCCCTAAGAATAATAGATCATAATTGATCATTTTTGGGTTCATCCAAAGACAGCCAGACATCGGCTTTAAAAGAGAGACGACAGTCTCTAATCGAAGGGAAAATTCCCTACCGGCGATTGGTCGTTCGATGACCGGAGGAGGAGAAGGACCCTCCGCTGCAGAAGTTCCACTTCTTTTCCCGCTCGTCTCTTGGGCGCCATTGAAAACTGTGGAAGTTCTTAAACTCTTGAATGAAGAGGAAAGAAGAAGAAGAAAAAGAGTCAAAGTTCTCTGAAATTTTTTAAAGAGAAGTGATCCGTTCTCTCTCCCCGATCGGACTTTTATAGGCCAATGAGTGCCTGAAATGACGCCTCGTAAAAAGCACAGGCCACTGTTTTCGAATTAATTTGAATGGCGCCTAAAGCGCCTTCCCGAGAAGCGCTGATTCAGCCCACTAAGGGCTAATTTTCGCTATGAGTCAAATGCAGACTTCGCACAATACATCATTGACTTCGCCAGAAGATTGTCTTAGCTTCGCTGAAGGCATAGGCCGAACTTTGCAGATATGCTAGCTTCGCTGGAAGCTCATTCTTGATTCAAAAAGAGTCCTATCTTTAACCTCGCATGAAGTTTAGCTCCGCCTGACTGATTCAAGTTCAAGATGAAGCCAAAGCAAAAAATCAAATGAGCAGAAAATGAACTTTCATTGATTTAAAAGGAAAGGTACATTGATACTACATCAAGGTTATGTTTCATACAACAGAATCATTTGCTCAAGAGGCGTACAAGTGGTCTTATCTACTTCCAAGTGAAACAACTGGACACGAAAGCTTTCCTCCTGCACAAGGCCGTAGGCCTTCGTATAAGAACAGATGGTGCCACCAGGACAGATGGTGCCACTAAGAAGCTGGATGTTCTTTCATGAAAATTGGCAAAGGGCTGATCGCCACCAGCAGGTTGGATCGTCTTTTGGCAATGGGAAGATCCGCGACTTACATGTGACATCCACTTTCTCGAAGTGGATCATCTCAGATGAGCGACTACCGGCCTCGCCTCGAAGTGGATCATCTTAGATAAGCGACTGCCAACCTCCTCTGGGACGCACAGTGGCTATCCTAGTTTGTTCCTTCTGCTTAAGAGTAAAGCTTTAACTGGAAAAGCAAGAGGAAATTTTCTGGTTTCTTTCATCAAGTCACAAGATTGGCGAACATAGCTCACTGCAATGTAAACCGGAACAAATTAGCAATTAACACAGGAGAAGCTACAAAAGCACTAAGTCAAATTCTTTAAGGCGAAGCAATCTGATTCAGTCAAGCATTGATTTCAGTTTCAGTTAAAGCAGAGGATAGCCTCGCTTGCACAGAGATGATGGGCTAGCTCAACATGCCAAGTCCTAGCCTCGCCTATATGGCTAAGCCAGACTGATCCTGAGGGACGCAGTCTTAGCCCTACCTATATGGCAAGACTGGCTCAACTTTGAAGAGACTAAGTCCCGAGTTTTACCTGTGTAGCGGACTTACACGCATGCAGTGATCTTTCTTTGATCAAGTCAAAATGATAGCTTCGTTGGAAGCTATGCTGAAATCCTTCTCTGCAGATCAGTTAAATGGAGAAACAAGGAAATTAATCCCTGAAGCAGCTGACTAAAGCTAAAGCTAAACTAAGGGAGATGAACTTACTAAAAGTTCATTGGTAAGGTCTCTGAATGATCGAGACTTACCGGTCTTGGCCGGGTAATAACCAGAGTGGGCATCCCCACTAGTTCAGAGATCTGAGTATCTCTTTCAACCAGAGAAGAGAAGAAGAGCAGATCACTTCTCTTCAGAGGACCTCAGGTGTCCTATTTATAGGCCTCATGGCCTCAGCACTGCCGCCTCAAGCGTGGAAGCACGAGCGCATTTAAGGCATTTATTGCGCCTTGAGAAAAGGGACAGTTTCCCTTGGAACCGTGCAAAGGAAGAAACGCTCTCCCTCATAAAGGCGTTTATTACGCCTTGAAGATGCCTTGAAGAGAGGGAATATCCTCCCTCGGAAACGCGCAAGGAAGAAATCTCCCTCGATTAATGCGAGAGAAGTTATTCTGACCTCGAAAAAGGAGTAATCCTTCTCGTAATTGACCCACAGCAGTTGCCTCGGGAAAGGGAAGATGTTCCAAAGCGAACTTATTCCAGACGCGGAGCTACCCGGATGCGAAGCAATTCAGAATCGCGAATCTGTACGATTCTTCAGCGAATTTATCCCAAAGCAGGATTGAAAGCGAAGCTGAACTCAACCACCATGGCGACGTTCGTACTTCACATACCACCGATCAAAGTAGTTCAAAGTATTTCAAAGTCTGAGCCATTGCAGACTTTCGAAAACTTTGAAGGGGGTCTTGTTGACACTTAAAAAAGACAAGATTCTTACTGGCCCGAACAATGTCTAAACTTGTTGACATTTACAAAAGGCAAGTGACAGACAAGCTGACGACTAGTTTTCACCCATCTTCGATGGACAAGGAAGCAACTTGGACTCCACTGATCCAACAGCAGACAGTGAGCCCGGATTGTCTCTAAACAGACCTCAGCATGTCTAAAATACTAGCACTTAGCAGTACATGAGCCCAAAGGGATAGCCTCGCCTGAGAGGCTAAGATCATCCAACTTCGCCTTGAAGCCATTCAAAGCTCCGCCAGGAAGCTAACTCATATCTTTGCCTGAACTGCTGAAGCGCAACTCCGCAGAGAGAGTCAGCTTCACCTGAAGCCATACGCAACTGCGCAGAAGGGTATGCGGTAGCTTCGCTGAAGAGTCTTCTTCTGACTTCGCCAGATACTCCCTCCGGCTCCGCTGTGAGTTCAAAGCGAGCAGCGCCGCTGCTGGTCTGTCATGGTCAACCTTTGACCAATCAAATCTCTAGATGAGATCAAATCTAATCAAGATCAAATCTGAGATCTAATTTGGCAGTTGATTGCCACAATCTCTTGACTCTCCTAAAACGAGTAAGAGGATCTGGAGAGATCTTTCAACTATATGGAAAGAATCAAAACGGATCAGGAGGATCAACTGACCTGCCATTTCTAGCTTCGCAGAAGCTGATCCTAGCCTCGTAGCATGGCTACTTTCCAGATTTAAACAGATTTGATTCAATCTGTTTCTATATTTTCAAGGGACAATTATACCTTTGCTCTCCCTATAAATAGCCCACCAGAGGCTCACAAGAGAGAGGACGACTTCTGAAAAAGAGAGAGGACTCCACAAGCAGAGACTTCTTCACGACGCACCGTGCGCACAAGAATTCAAAGACTTTTAGAGAATTACTTCTCTGATCAGGGTGCTGATACCCTAATACCTTCTTCTCAAGGAATCTCCAGAACCAGGCGAGAAAGAATTCCTAATTGAAGGCGGTTTTGAGAAGTAGCAAAAGGGTTCTACCAACTCTCTGTTCTCTGATTCCCGAACCAGGCGAGAAGGGAATCTCATCGCTCGCATCGTCAAAGGGACAAAGTGGTCGCGCGCTGACCAGACTCCTATCGGCACACTTCTCCAGAATCTCTGAGGAGATCTACTTGTAATCTTTTAGAATACTTGTAATTTAGCTCCTCAACTCTTTTTATTGTAAGTTTTTCCCCTTTGTAAATCAATGGAAAACAATATATATATATATATATATATATATATATATATATATATATATATATATATATATATATATATATATATATATATATGGGTATTCTATGGGGATTACCACAGAAAGTGGGGATCAGTATACAAAGTAGGGAAATCATTGTGTCGGTAATCAGATAAACAGCAGTACTACCCGTGAGTGTCAGTAGGAAGCACTTTTATTATGCTGAGTTATTGTACTTTCTTTATTATTACCAGTAGCAATCATGATCTTATCTATCGATTTCACTGAACTCAGAGCCACAATAGCAATCTTCATGGATTTGGTGAGTCACAGACTCCGCTCTCTTGCCAATCGAGAGTCGTGTTATAGCCATATAAGCTCAATCAGGCGTGGGCTTTGCTGCACCATGGTGCCTAACATTTAGTGATATGTTATGCACTGGCTTCGCCACGTAAGCTCTGCCAAATGAGAGTCTCACAGAGCGCGTTAGCTCTGCAGCACCCTAGTGTTATTGATTATACATGTGCATTGCATATTTAGTGTCACATATGTCACATTTTCATATTTATTTTATAAGAAAACTCTACTTTTAATTTATTAATGTTTAATTGTATGCAGGGTAATTTATGGAGAAAGAGGAGAATGAACAAGTTTACCTAATTAAATCTGGAGTTTTAAAAGCTCAAGCAAATCAATGAAAATCTACTCAAATTTAGAGGTTTAGATGCAATTTATCCAAAAACTGGAGCAAATCAGAGAAGATAACACAAGATAAATAAGTTAAAACTAGATTTTTGAAGATCTATTTGTTTAACTTGAATATCAACTAAGATAATCCCAAATCAAGAAGTTTATTGGCAAATCTTACCAGAAAATATGGGATAACAGAGAGGATATTATCAAATCTATTTCAACTAAATCAGATTTTTTATGGATTTATTATCCTTGCTTGAGAAATCAATGATGATAATCTCAGATCAAAAAGTTCAGAGATGGATTTATCCGTATACAAAGGGATAATAAGGATAAGGATATTGGTTGTTAGGCCAACGATTTAAGCTCATCTCTTCACCACCCTTTGGCACTCTTTTTATCCTATAAATACTGCAATTCCTGAAGGCAAAAGGGAACGATTAAGCAGAGATAGAATAGATTTTTGTATAGGTTTAAACTAGGTTCTCTTTCTCTTTTAATGTAATTTTTATTTTTCTTTATTTAACTGAGAGGAGAGAAGAGTTTCATGGAGGAATGAGAAAGAAGCATGTACTGAGGTAACACTGCTGTAAGTATTCATCTTTTCTTTCATTGTTATTTAATCAAATTGAAGTTACTTTTTCTTCATTATTCTTGTTTTTATTTGCTTTCCTCTGATGTGTTTGTAATCTAAATGAATCCAATAGCCTTGAGACTGCTTCGCCATTGCAAGCGCACTTGATGGCCTATGGTGATAAACAACCATTCCTTTATTAGATTAGCTTGCCCTTTTATTCATATTATAGATCGGGAACATGGAATATCTTACATGCCATGCTTGATCGCCTTCGAAGACTAGGTAAGTCGTGGCGACGGATCCAAGGTATATGAGCACGGAAGAGGTAAGTAAGAATTTTTAATTTTTTTTTAATTCTTAGTGTAGAATTCTACTCTAAAACCAATATTCTCCTCTTTATTTAGTTTTTCCTTTTTTTTTGTAAATGAAATAACAACAACAATAATATCATCATCTTTTCTTTTATCATCTTCTTCACATCTTCTAACTTAACCTTTTTGTTTTCTTTTTCTAAAACGAGAAGAAATTCCTACATGTTTTTCTAAACTAAAAAAAAATGAACTTACTTAAAAGCTTCTATCGCTAGTCCCTCCTTGTGGATCACGACCCGCATAGTCGCTTCTATTGCTAGTCCCTCCTTGTGGATCATGACCCGCATAGCCACTTGCTATCGCGGTAGTATTGAGAACTTGCATTTCTATTTTGTATTTCTAAAATTTTGTATTTTTATGTGCAGGTTAAACCTTAATCAAATTTTGGCATCGTTGTCGGGGAGGGACGGTAAGTAACTTTTTTTGTTTACTTATTTGGTTAACTTTCTTCTTTGTTCTTGTGTACAGGAGGATAAATCAATGAAAGTTTTGCTACAATGGACATATAAGTGGCCCTGGACTCTGCTCAAGAAAGCAGATCCCAGAAGCCCTCAGATTTGCCGCATTCTCACAACAATCTAAGTGAACTACTAACCTGTATTTTTTGCAGGTTGATTGTAGTTGGTTGAATTGCAAAGTTTAATGTTTCTGCAACTATTTATTTTCTTGTTTAACTCACTGTACATACTTTTCTAACCTCAACAGTAAATTGTTGCTTGTAAATGCTAAAAAATATTTAGACTTGCATTTAGGTATGTGTCTATTTCGTTAAATTTTCTATTTACTGTTGAAGAGTGCTGGAGCCAAGATATATGTGCATAGCATTTAGTATAAGGCTCATTCTTGTATAAAATATTGCTTGAGTGTTACTTTTTTCCTATATACTTGTACATTTGCACGAATATGATTAAGCGAACATCCTTAAACAAGATAAGGCGGGGAAGTCATTGGCCTTCCTCAACCCACAAACAATCTCCTTACTCAATAATCCAAGCCTAATTTAAAACTGAGCAGACGTTGGCCCTAGGGACATCTCGGATTCAATAGGAGACTGACCTAAGGGAGAAATTCATTAGAATTTGACTCTTGCCAAATCAGTGTCTAAGGTTAGGGATTGAGAGGCGAAATCTCGAAGAACAGTGGTTTGACATAATTAGGCCGTTGCTTAGGATGGATACCTCCACTGGTCTTGCCCCTTCCCGGCCGATTAACTTATAGTCAGATTCTATAAAATACCCCCCATGTAAAGTCTAACCAGTTAGGAATTGTCTCGGTCTAAGGTTTACCCTAAATTAGATTAGATTTTTGCTTGTTCGTTTGTTTGTTTGCTTGTTTTTATTTTTTTTTGACATCTTTGTAATATGGATTACAATTATAATTATTCCAATGCATATAATAATTCATACTTCACCCCGACCTCTTTTGACTCAGATATTACAAACCCAGAATTTTATAACTCTAACCAACTAAGTATGCTTGATTGGTCTTATCCGAATCAATATATGCCCTAGCCCTAATACTATGAATAAGATTGAAACAATCATCACCACTCTTTATAGAGTCAGTGGGGATACAACTCCCCTGAGTCATATGGTAAAAATCTTACCAACATCCAGCTTCATATACCTCTTTTTCGAACAACCAATTGAAGAACCAATTGACTAGTAAAACGGATGGAAGCCTTAGAAGAGCTCGAGCGACGAATTCAAAATCTAGAAGACTCGAAATTCCATAAAAATTTTCAAATCCAAGATCCTTGCTCCAATTTTCAAGTCCCACAACAAAAAGAACATATCGATTTAGAAAAGAGTATAGAATCCTTGATTCAATTCCAAAGTGGTCCACTCGATATGATAGAAGCAAGACTTAGTCGATTGGAAAATATGCGTAGGAATAAGGAAACTCTCCCTAGACTTTGACCAAGATTCATTTTCACCACAAAACATTAAACTTGACCAATATCAACTCATTGACAAATTGGCAAGTTTTCATTTTAATGAGATTGAACTTGATTATGAATGTGAACCTGATCCCTAACCTTGTGATTCAGTTCCCATTTCGAATCTATGTTGACTCTGATATCCTTAACTGATTTGGACTCATTTCTCGAGCCGACATTAATTCCCGTATCCATAGATCTTGAAACTGAACCACTAATTTTAGATAGTTACATTCTATTGATGGGAAGGAATATGAATTTCATTTCTTTGATTTGGACTCAACTATTGAACCAATACCAACTCTCGAACTTACACTTAATTTTTTCGAGTTAGTAATGGTTACCAACCTATCACTTCTGAACTCAAGTCATCCATTCCACCAAGTCACATTCTTTTATTGGACATAGGTATGACCATGATGACTTCGTGACGATTTTTCAAGAGTACTCATATGAAGGAGATAATTTTCATGATAGGATCTTGCATGATTTTATTTATATTAGGGATTATAAATAGCAAACAGAAAAAAGGTCAATAAAGGTGGGTTCCGTGAACTATCACATTATCTTGATTAGGTAGCAATGCTTGGCCCAATCTGGCCACCACCAGAATCACCACCTTAAGATAATATTTTTCTTCCCTTTCTTCTTTTTCATGCATTTATGCATTCATTCATACATTAAGGACAATGCATGAGATAGGTGTGGGGGAGGGTTCTAACATAACATAGGTTTTCTTTTTATTAATAAAAAGTTTCAACATTTTCTTTGCTTTAAAAACTTTTTGAAAAGAGAAACAATATTTTGACCTATTTCTTGTAAGAAATTAAGTTAGTTTTAAGGAATAGGAGAATCATAATTAGGATTTTTTTTTTGTATTTGGTCAAAATAAGATTATTTGTTTGATTTTTAGGGTTAGGAAGAAAATATGAAAAAGTAATTTAGCCTTGATCTTTATCTTAATAAAATATATGCATCCTTTATACACTTACATACTTAGGGTCAAAACAAAGATTTTCCTTATAAAAAAAGGAAAAGAAAAAAATAGAAAAAAGATATATATATCAAAAATTCTTTGATTAAGCTGGGTATTTGTGCCTCATAAAACATGAGTATTCATGCCTAAAAGTAGTTCATATAATAAATAATATTCTTAGTTTTATGGCCTTATTTGATCGAGTCTTCAAGACCTGGGGATGCTTTCTCACTCGGTGCCCTAAGACCGTTCGGTTTGGGTGTCACTGACTAAAGGCTCGTTATATGGGCAAACTAAAAAGCCTAATAGAACTAAGGAATGATACCATAAAAATATAAAAAAAATAAAGGCATAAGAGTTGGAATTAAAGATGCCCTAGTCAAAAATTCACGGTCACGAAGATGCATATGACTTAAGGTAAAGTAATAGACTAGATAAGAAATACAGTTTGACTCCTTACCTTGATGGATAAAAAGTTTTTAAATAGAGACTAAGTTCAGGAATGAAAATTCAGTTTTCCTATAACTTATAGATTACTTGAACTTTTACAATAATACTTTAAATATTTTCTCTTCTTTTCAAAATGCTTTTCGAAAATACTAACACTTTGTTTCTCTTTCTTTATGGATTTTATGGATGTAATCCACTGAAAACCCTCACGAGACAAAACTTGTCCTCTAGGGATAACTTAGAGGTTTAACAGCTTGTTGCACATGCTAAGTGCAACCATGATTCCTACGAAAGTGTATTAGATTAATTTTTTTTACTTTGCTCGAGGATGAGCAAAAGATAGCTGTGAGGGTGTGATTGTACACGTGCATTGCATATTTAGTATCGCATATCACATATGTCACATTTTAACATTTATTTTATAATAAAACTCTGCTATTTAATTCATTTAATATTTAATGGTTTGAAGGATAATTTATGGAGAAAGAGGAGAAATGAAAAAGTTTATCTAATTAAATCTGGAGTTTTAAAAGCTCAAGCAGACCAATGAAGATTTATTTAAATTCAGAGGTTTAAAAGCAATTATATCCAAAAACTGGAGCAAATCAGTGAAGATAACACAAGATAAAATCAGTTAAAACTGGATTTTTGAAGATCCATTTGGTTAACTTGAAGATCAACTAAGATAATCCCAAATTAAGAATTTTATAGGCAAATTTTATCAGAAAATATGAGATAATAGAGAGAGGATATTATCAAACTTATTCCAACTAAATCGGATTTGATTTGAATTTATTATACTAGCTTGAGAAATCAATGAAGATAATATCAGATCCAGATGTCCAAAGATGAATTTATCAGTATAAAAAGGGATAATAAGTATAAGAATATTGGTTGTTAGGCCAGCAATTTGAGCTCATCTCTTCACCACCCTTTGGCACTCTTTTTATCCTATAAATACTACAATTCCTGAAGGCAAAAGGGAATGATTAAGTAGAGAGTAGAATAGATTTTTATATATGTTTAACCTAGGTTCTTCTTTCTCTTTAATGAAATTTTTTTTCTTTATGTAACTGAGAGGAGAGCAGAGTTTCATGGAGGAATGAGAAAGGAGCTTGTACTGTGAGTGACACCGGTGTAAGTATTCATCTTTTCTTTCATTGTTATTTAATCGAAAGTTACTTTTTCTTCATTATTCTTGTTTTTATTTGCTTTCTTCTACTGTGTTTGTAATCCAAGTGAATCCAATAGCATTGAGACTGCTTCACCCTTGCAAGTGCCCTTGATGGCTTATGGTGATGAACAACCATTCCTTTATTAGTTTAGCTTGCCCTTTATTCATAGTGTAGATCAGGAACGGGGAAGATGTTACACGCCATGCTTGATTGCCTTCAAAGACTAGGTAAGTCTTAGCAACAAATCCAAGGTATATGAGTACGGAAGAGGTAAGAAAGAATTTTTAGTTTTCTTTTAATTCTTAGTTTAGAATTCTACTCCAAAACTAACATTCTCCTCTTTATTATATTTTTCTTTTTCTTTTGTAAGTGAAACAACAACAATAACAACAACATCATCTTTTCTTTACCATCTTCTTCACATCTTCTAACTTAACCTTTTGTTTTTTTTTTCTAAAATTGAGAAGAAATTCTTAACAAGTTTTTGTAAACTCAAAAAGAAACAAACTTACTTAAAAGCTACCATCGCTAGTACCTGTTGGTCCCCGAGATGATGTCAAATGCGGAATTATCTCTGTTGGCAATTATAGATCTAAAAATACCCAAGTCAACACAAAACTAAAACAAGAAGGATTAACGTTAAGCAAATAAATAACTTGCAATAAAGGAAATCAAATCTCAGAAAAGTTTAGACAATGCAAACACGAGAGATTTATCCTGGTTCGGTCCTCGTGACCTACATCCAGTCCCCAAGCCACCCGCTTGAGATTTTCCTTTATCCTTGACTTTGTACACCCAAAATCACAACCATGCACACCACTTGACAAATCCCCTTCGCCAAATGTGTACACCTTCTCTACATCCAAGAGAACACCTTCTCTTCCACCAAGAGAATAACCTTCACCTTGTACAACTGCCTCTACACCAAGAAGCCACCCGTGTACAATGCTTGCTTTGAGTATTACAACTTTCCTATAAGCCTTGGTACTGTGTATGAACGTGGACAAGGTCTAGTATAGGAGAAACTTCAGAGAACTTCACAATGGAAATGACTTTTGGTGAAGAACAGAAGTGGAAAATTCAGTTTTCAGGTTGACAGAATTTTTGCTTTGGAAAACTGAAGATTTTGATTGTTATTTGGCCTTTAGACTAACTACCCTTTATATAGCTGAAGACTAGGGTAAGTTAGGGTAGTTATAGGAGCAATTCAAATGATAGAAACGTTGGAATTCGTTGCACAAAAGACCAGATAACGAAAACTGTCCAACAGTCAGAAACTGCCTATAGTCGACTTGCTTATAGAGTTAGTCGACTAGACTAGGCAAAATTCCTTCTATTAATCGACTAATGACATTTGTGTTGGAACTTGTTTTGATGAAGATATTTGTGAAGCAAATCATTTGGAGCTCTTACACAAGCCAATTCAAGAGTTCTTCATGATCAAGACTTCCCAAGGAGTTGCTAATGATATGTATTGTAATGGTCAATAGCATGTTAAAAGCCTTGATGCACACACACATATCATAGCCTATTAGTAGACTTGATCACCTATTAGTAGACTTGACCCTTCCTATTAGTAGACTTGAACCTTACTATTAGCAGACTTGACCCTTGCTACTAGCAGACTAATAGGGTTATTAGTCGACTTATCAAAATTATTAGTCGACTAATACATGTCATTAGTCGACTTATAGAAAATACTAGTCGACTAATACATGGTATAGTCGACTTATAGGTTTCCCTAGTCGACTATCTTTTGTCCTGGAAGATCCCAACTCTCTGTTTGTCACTGTTAGTCGACTTAACAGTTTATATAGTCGACTAATAGATGTTGTAGTCGACTTATACCCAAGATTAGTTGACTAACCCAGTATAAATTGCCCAACTTAGTCGACTAACCCATATGTCAAGTCGACTATAGGCAGTTTCTGACTGTTGGACAGTTTCTGACTGTTGGTCTTTTGTGCAACGTTTCCCAACGTTTCAATCATTCAAAAGGCACCTGTAACTGCCCTAACTACTCCTAGAGTGCAGCTATATAAAGGGTGGTTAATCCAAAGGCCAAACAACAATCCAAAACTTTAGTTTTCTAAGATCAAATTCTGCCAAATCTAAAAACTGTTTTTCCAACTTCTGTTCTTCACCAAAAGTCATTTCCATTGTGAAGTTCTCTAAAGTTTCTCCTATACTAGACCTTGTCCACGTTCATACACAATACCAAGGCTTATAGGAAAGTTGTAATACTCAAAGCAAGCATTGTACACGGGTGGCTTCTTGGTGTAGAGGCAGTTGTTCAAGGTGAAGTTTGTTCTCTTGGTGGAAGAGAAGGTGTTCTCTTGGATGTAGAGAAGGTGTACACATTTGGCAAAGGGGATTTGTCAAGTGGTGTGCATGGTTGTGATTTTGGTGTTGGCCCAAGAGGTTACACTCTCCAATTGTTTTGTGTTTTGATGATGACAAACCAAATTAGAGCTATTTGGTACTAATAAGTTTGTTAAGATAAGTTTCAGGTTTGTACCATGTTTAGAGACCATTCGCTTAGCTATTGCAAGAACTTCTAAGTTCCACAAAGCAAGGAAGGCAAATTGCACATCAAGGAAGGATCATAGAAAAGAAGGCACTAGCAAGGCATTGGATGCTCAAAGACTTGAAGATAGCTCAAGAAGTCTTCATGTAATTTGTTTTTCAGTTTATAGTATGTTAAAGAATAGTGGATAGGTTTGAAGCTCTATCACACACGTTTTTGCGCACATGCTCATTCCAAAATAATTTTATAAATTATACAAAAATATTTTGCATACAAGTTTTTGCCTACAGATACATCTTTATGTTTAATTCTATTCCCTGTTCAAAAGTATTTTTGTTAAAATCAAAATCCTCTTTATTTTCTTTTCCAAAAATGATTTTTGACCTGATCCGGTCGACCGGGACAGTCGACCGAGTCTGTGTCAGTCTGGTCCGGTCGACCGGACCAGTCGACCGCAGTTCTGGCAGAGGCACGTATCAGTGTGCATGTCTGCCAGTCGACCGGGGCGGTCGACCGAGATATTGTTTTAGTTCACAGGTTTTTTCAGTCGACCGAGTCGGTCGACTGCTAGCCTATAACGGTCAAATTTTTGATCTACCGGTCGACCGGCCCAGTCGACCGATGTGTCCGTTGAACAGTAACGGGCAGATTTTTAGTGAGCTGTTTATTTTTGTCTTTTGTGTTTAAAAATTCGTTTAAGGATATATTTTGATCTAATTACCTCCTAAACATCAGTAATTATGTTTTATCCCTTAACCCTAGCCCTCTCCTATAAATAGGGGTCTTTGGGGAGAGATTTGAAACAACAACAATTTTTGCTAGAAAATTCAAAAGTTTAAGGCTTTCAAAAGAGACTTGTTTCTTGGTTTTTGTGCTGAATTTCTCACTGATTTCCCAATGGTTTTTCAAATACTCTCTGATTTAATTTTCTTTCTTCACTTACAACAAGAGCTTCATTCCTACTCAATATTCTCTAAGGACCTTTGTAAGGGAAGAGATATTTGAAAGAGAGAGTTTGTGGTCTTTTGACTACCAAGGAAATTACTTGTTCTTGAGATTGTAGGAGTTGGGTACTCCATTGTATTTGAGATCTTTGTGATAGTGGAAATGGTCGGAATCCTTCTGGGGAAGGCGGGGAGTAGAGCTGGGTGCTCGAACCTCGATAACATATCCTTGTGTTTGCGATTGGTTTACATTCTTGCAATTCTTACTCTACTTTGCTTGCACTTATTACTTGCTCATCATATTCATTGTCATACTTACTTGCTTGCATTCATCTTGTGATTCTTGATTGTAATTGTTGTAGCTTTAAATTTTTATTTGCCCTTTGATTAGCATTGTCACCTATTCACCCCCCCTCTAGGTGACTTTTCAATTGGTATCAGAGCTTGGACTCTAGGTTTGGCTTAACATCCATAGAGAGATCCTTAAAACTTGCTAATCAACATTTTCATTTCATTCATTCATCACTAGTAAACATGGCCGACAACATTAAATCCCCACCTAAATTTGATGGCCTCAATTTCCCAATTTGAAAGGTTAGGATGACTATATTTTTGCAATCTTTGGGTAGCTTAGTAGCCAAGTCCTTGACCAAACCCTATGAAGCACCCGATGGTGATGAGAGCACTTGGACCGACCTTGACTTTAAACTATATGAGGCTAACTCCAAGGCCCAAAACTCCCTATTGACCGCCTTGAATGAGGATGACCTTACACGGGTAATTCATTGCCAATCCGCCTATGAGATTTGGCAACACTTATTGGTCACACACGAGGGGACTTCACAAGTCAAGAGAGCTAAGATAGATCTCTTGAGGTCCCAATATGAGTCATTTAAAATGCTTGATGATGAGTCTATTGATAGTATGGCTACAAGGTTTACTAAAATCACTAATGGTCTTTCTTCATTAGGTGATGACATCTCCAACGATCAAAAGGTGCGGAAAGTGATTCGGGCGCTTCCTTCTTCATGGGAGATCAAGGCCACCACCTTAAAGGAGTTGAACGACAAGGACGAGATGGACCTCATTAGTCTCATTGGGAACCTAAAGACCCATGAGATGGAGAAGAAGGCAAGAGAAGAAGCCACTACTTCAAAGAAGAAATCTATAGCCTTCAAGACTTCATCCACCAATGATGACGATGATGAAGACGAAGAAGAAGATGAGGAGCTAACTCTACTTGTGCGGAATGTCAAGAGGTTGTACCGAAAGAACAAGTTCAACTTCCGGAGAAAATTTGAAGGCAAAGAGGAGCGGAAGATCATGTGCTACAATTGCCGCAAACCCGGACATATCATGGCGGATTGTCCGGAGTTCAAGAAGAAAATGACTTCATCCTTCAAGCCAAAGAAGCCGGAGGAAAAGAAAGCTTACAAAGCCACGTGGGATTCGGAAAGCGAGTCCGAAGAGGAGGTGGATCAAGCTAATATGTGTTTCATGGCAAACACACCCAAGGTAACCCCTCAATCCCTTGATGATGAAGATGATGATGTAAGTAAGGAAGTTCTAGTGCATGCTTTGTAGAACTTTCTGAAACTTATGATAACAAGAAACTTGAATGCATAAAATTACAAAAAGAAGTTGCTTTTCTTAAGAATCAACTTGCCATTGTTTCTAAAGAAAAAGATGATATTTCTTCTAATTTCATTTCCATGCAAAAAGAATTTTGTGCCTACAAGAGTACTTGTAAGGCAAAATCTCCTATTATTGATGAAAAGAAATTTCCTCTTTTAAATCCAAAATGAATGATTTTGAAAAAGTTTTAAATGATTGTGCTTTCAATACTAAGAAACTTGAGAACATGTTTTCTAAAAAGCACACTTCACATGCTAAAATTTCACAAGATAAAAATTCTCATGCTAGCACCTCTCATGCTCATGCTCACAATGCTCATGCTCACAAATCACACACCCATTATGCTTTTAAATATGGTAGAGTATATAGATGCACATATTGTGGTAAAAATGGACATTTAGCTAAGTTTTGCTATGATCAACTAAATAGAACAAATAATCTTGTTTGGGTTCATGACACTAACCCTAGAGGACCCAAGAAAATGTGGGTACCAAAATCAAGTCTTAAATTGTTTGATGTAGGTACACACCAAAGCTCCAAGACGTAGGGAGCGGTGGTACCTTGATAGTGGTTGTTCAAGACACATGACATGGGACATCAACAACTTCGCAACCCTATCAAGGTACATGGAAGGTGGCACCGTCACCTTCGGGGATGACTCAAAGGAACTATCATCGGTATAGGTAACATTCAAATTGGTGCATCTCCTATTATTGAGAATGTTGTTTTAGTAGATGGTTTAAAACATAATTTGCTTAGCATTAGTCAACTTTGTGATCGTGGACTTAAAGTTGTTTTTGATGATACTTCTTGTAAGATTTTTGATGTTAAATCCGATGTTTGTATTCTCACCGGTTTTCGTGATAATAATGTTTATATTATTGACATGCTTAATTTAGATTGTTCTACTAAATGCTTAAATGCTTTTGATGAAAATTCTTGGCTTTGGCATAGAAGATTAGGACATGCATCTTTTGACCATATTTCTAGGATTAATTCAAAGGAATTGGTGAAGGGTATACCTTGCTTGAATTTTGAGAAAGACCGCATTTGTAGTGCGTGCCAACTTGGGAAACAAACCAAGTCTTCCTTTAAACCAATCAAGGATATCATGTCAACTAGGCCTTTAGAATTAATTCATATGGATCTTTTTGGACCAACTAAAACTAAGAGTTTAAATGGAAGTAGATTTGCATTTGTTTTGGTTGATGATTTCTCCCGTTTTACTTGGGTTTTCTTTTTACAAAATAAAGATCAAACTTTTTCTCATTTTAAAATTTTTCGAAAAAGAGTTGAAAAAGAAAAGGGGTTTCCGATTTTGAGAATAAGAAGTGATAGAGGTGGTGAGTTTATTAACCAACTCTTCATGACTTATTGTGATGAAAAGGGAATTAAGCATGAAATGTCTTGTCCTAGAACTCCACAACAAAATGGAGTAGTAGAAAGGAAAAATAGAACACTTCAAGAGATGGCTAGGACAATGATAAGTGAATATGACCTCCCTCAATATTTATGGGCCGAGGCCGTAAACACCACATGCTATATATCGAATCGTATTTATTTGTGCAAAAATTCTTCAAAAACATCATTTGAAATGTATCATTCTAGAAAACCAAATGTTGCATATTTTAAAGTTTTTGGATGCAAGTGTTTTGTTTTGAATACTAAGGATAATTTGGGTAAATTTGATGCTAAGGCTTATGAGGCTATCTTTGTTGGATATTCCTCTACTAGAAAAGCATATAGAGTTTTCATTAGATCTTCTCAAACCATTGAAGAATCCATGCATGTTAAGTTTGAAGAATCTAATGTGTTTGTTGAGAATGTTGTAGAATTTGAACCATTAGGTGAAGACATGGAGAGACTATCCTTGAAGGACTCACCCGCTCAAGAAGAAAAGCTAGATCCTATTGGTGAAGTTCAAGAGGATAAGGAGGAAAGCACTCAACCGCTTCCTAAAGCTTGGAGATACGCTACAAATCATCCTAAGGAGCTCATCTTGGGTGATGCATCTAAAGGAGTCACTACGCGCTCCAAACTCCATGACCTATGTGGTAACTTTGCTTTCATTTCTCATTTTGAACCAAAAGGCATTCTCGAAGCCGAGACGGACCCATATTGATTGCTTGCCATGCAAGAGGAACTCAATCAATTTGAGCGCAACCAAGTTTGGCACCTTGTTCCTAAGCCCCACGATAGACCAATAATTGGTACTAAGTGGATCTTTAGAAACAAGATGGATGAGTCCGGAAATGTCATTAGGAATAAAGCTAGGTTAGTGGCCCAAGGTTACACTCAAGTTGAGGGAATGACTTTGAGGAGACCTTTGCACCCGTAGCACGGCTTGAAGCCATACGGATGACACTAGCTTTTGCATGTTTTAAAAATTTTAAACTTTTTCAAATGGATGTAAAAAGTGCATTTTTAAATGGTTTTATTAATGAAGAAGTTTATGTTTCTCAACCTCCCGGTTTTGTTGATCATGTTCATCCCGATTTTGTTTTTAAACTTGATAAAGCTTTGTATGGATTGAAACAAGCTCCAAGAGCTTGGTATGAAAGGCTTTCTAGTTTTCTCATTTCAAATGATTTTATTAAAGGCAAAGTAGACACAACTCTTTTTACTAAGCATGTTGATAATGATATTTTAATTGTGCAAATTTATGTTTTTTGGATCTACTAATGAGCTTTTATGCAAGGATTTTGAGAAAGTCATGCAACTTGAATTTGAAATGTCTTCAATGGGTGAGCTCAATTTCTTCCTTGGACTCCAAATCAAGCAATTGCAAGACGGAACCTTCATTAACCAAGCCAAGTACGCAAAGGAGCTAGTAAAGAAGTTTGGGCTTGAAGGATCAAAGGCTTGCAACACTCCAATGGCAACTACAACCAAGCTTGATAAGGACGAACAAGGTAAAAATGTTGATATTAAATTATATAGAATCATGATAGGAAGTCTTTTATATTTGACGGCAAGTAGGCCGGATATCATGTTTAGTGTGTGTCTTTGTGCTAGATTTCAATCGTGTCCTAAAGAGTCTCATCTTATTGCGGTAAAACGCATTATTCGTTATATTAAGGGCACTATTGGAATGGGTCTTTGGTATCCGAAAACTAGAGATTTTTCAATGACTAGCTATTCGGATGCCGACTATGCGGGTTGTAGAGTAGATAGAAAGAGTACTAGTGGGACATGTCAATTTCTTGGTAATTGTCTTGTTTCATGGTCCTGTAGGAAACAAAATTCCGTAGCTCTCTCAACCGCCGAGGCGGAGTATGTTGCCGCGGGGGCTTGTTGTGCACAAGTCCTTTGGATGAAACATACTCTCCTTAATTTTGATTTGCACTTTGATCATATAAAAATATTTTGTGATAATACTAGTACTATACACATGACCAAAAATGCAAATCAACATAGTAAGACCAAGCACATTGAGATTAGATATCACTTTCTTAGCGATCATTTTGAGAAAGGTGATATAGATATTGATTATGTTTCCACGGATTCACAACTAGCCGATATTTTCACTAAACCTCTTGATTTTGCTAGATTTTCGTTTATTTGTGGAGAACTTAATGTTTGTATTATTGAATAGACATGTTTTTCATAACCCTTTTTGATGTATGACAAAAAGGAGGAGAATAAGTTTACATGACAAAAATAAGTTCATTTGGTCTTGGTTCCATATGAATTTATATGCTTTAATTTTAAAGATTTGTTTTATGAGTTTTATGTTTATGTATGTATGAGTTTTTGAATTCTTGTGTTTTAGTTGTTTTGGTATTTTTGGTATCAAGAGCAATTTTTGTGTTTCAATAATTGGTGCATCATTTCAATTATTGGTATCTAGAGCATATTCTTGTGTTTTATGTATAGCATAATTTGAGGGGGAGTTTTCTCCTCCCCTATATTTTTGTTTATAGCCTATTTGTTTTGTCATCATCAAAAAGGGGGAGATTGTTGGCCCAAGAGGTTACACTCTCCAATTGTTTTGTGTTTTGATGATGACAAACCAAATTAGAGCTATTTGGTACTAATAAGTTTGTTAAGATAAGTTTCAGGTTTGTACCATGTTTAGAGACCATTCGCTTAGCTATTGCAAGAACTTCTAAGTTCCACCAAGTAAGGAAGGCAAATTGCACATCAAGGAAGGATCATAGAAAAGAAGGCACTAGCAAGGCATTGGATGGCTCAAAGACTTGAAGATAGCTCAAGAAGTCTTCATGTAATTTGTTTTTCAGTTTATAGTATGTTAAAGAATAGTGGATAGGTTTGAAGCTCTATCACACACGTTTTTGCTCACATGCTCATTCCAAAATAATTTCTTATAAATTATACAAAAATATTTTGCATACAAGTTTTTGCCTACAGATACATCTTTATGTTTAATTCTATTCCCTGTTCAAAAGTATTTTTTGTTAAAATCAAAATCCTCTTTATTTTCTTTTCCAAAAATGATTTTTGACCTGATCCGGTCGACCGGGACAGTCGACCGAGTCTGTGTCAGTCTGGTCCGGTCGACCGGACCAGTCGACCGCAGTTCTGGCAGAGGCACGTATCAGTGTGCATGTCTGCCAGTCGACCGGGGCGGTCGACCGAGATATTGTTTTTGTTCACAGGTTTTTTCAGTCGACCGAGTCGGTCGACCGCTAGCCTATAACGGTCAAATTTTGATCTACCGGTCGACCGGCCCAGTCGACCGATGTGTCCGTTGAACAGTAACGGGAATATTTTTAGTGAGCTGTTTATTTTTGTCTTTTGTGTTTAAAAATTCGTTTAAGGATATATTTTGATCTAATTACCTCCTAAACATCAGTAATTATGTTTTATCCCTTAACCCTAGCCCTATCCTATAAATAGGGGTGTTTGGGGAGAGATTTGAAACAACAACAATTTTTGCTAGAAAATTCAAAAGTTTAAGGCTTTCAAAAGAGACTTGTTTCTTGGTTTTTGTGCTGAATTTCTCACTGATTTTCTGAAGGGTTTTTCAAATACTCTCTGATTTAATTTTCTTTCTTCACTTACAACAAGAGCTTCATTCCTACTCAATATTCTCTAAGGACCTTTATAAGGGAAGAGATATTTGAAAGAGAGAGTTTGTGGTCTTTTGACTACCAAGGAAATTACTTGTTCTTGAGATTGTAGGAGTTGGGTACTCCATTGTATTTGAGATCTTTGTGATAGTGGAAGTGGTCGGAATCCTTCTGGGGAAGGCGGGGAGTAGAGCTGGGTGCTCGAATCTCGATAACATATCCTTGTGTTTGCGATTGGTTTACATTCTTGCAATTCTTACTCTACTTTGCTTGCACTTATTACTTGCTCATCATATTCATTGTCATACTTACTTGCTTGCATTCATCTTGTGATTCTTGATTGTAATTGTTGTAGCTTTAAATTTTATTTGCCCTTTGATTAGCATTGTCACCTATTCACCCCCCCCCCCCTCTAGGTGACTTTTCATTTGGGTGTACAAAATCAAGGATAAAGGAAAATCTCAAGCGGGTGGCTTGGGGACTGGATGTAGGTCACGAGGACCGAACCAGGATAAATCTCTCTTGTTTGCGTTTGTCTATTTTCTGAGATTTACTTTCCTTTTTGCAAGTTTATTTATTTGCTTAACGTTAATCCTTTTTGTTTAGTATTTGTGTTGACTTCGTGTTTTAGATCCATAAGTGCCAACAGAAAAAGTTCCGCATTTGGCATCATCTCAGGACCAACAATTGGTATCAGAGCGGGTACAAGTCAACAACAAAGATGGCAATGGAGTTCTCATCATCCCAATTCAAGGAAGGACATTCTACACAACGTCCACCGCTATTTAACGGATCCAACTACAACTATTGAAAGTGTAGAATGAAGATCTACTTGCAATCGCTCAACTACGAACTTTGGAACATCGTAGAAGCATCGTACACCAAGCCAACAACCAACTACAACGCTTGGAGTGATGATCAAAAGAAGAATGCGAACCTTGACGCCAAAGCGATAAATGCCCTATTCTGTGCCTTAACCAAAGAAGAGTTCAACCGTGTGTCAACAGCCACTTCTGCACATCAAATATGGCATACTCTTCAGGTAACACACGAAGGCACAAGTAAAGTTAAGGAATCTAAAATATCTGTTCTTGTCCACAGGTTTGAATTATTCAAAATGGAGGAGAATGAAACCATATCCGAAATGGTAACAAGATTCACCGACATTATCAATTCCTTAGCATCCCTTGGAAAGGACTACACCCAAGTCGAAAGAGTTCGTAAGATCCTTCGTGCACTCACACCAGAATGGGAGAAGAAGACAACCGCTATTGAAGAGGCGAATGATATCTCAACTTTGTCATTAGAAAACCTAATCGGTAATCTAATGGCATATGAAGTGCAATTGGAAGAAAGAAAGAAGGAGGAACGACAACACCACTCAAAGAAGAAAGAACTTGCCTTCCATGCATCCTCTGACACGGACGATTCCAATGACGATAAAGAGGAGATGGCAATGCTTTCAAAGAAATTCAGGAGATTTCTAAAGCAAGGTAAATTCAAATGCTTTAATTGTGATAAACCAAGTCATATGAAGATGGATTGCCCATTGCTCAAGAATAAAGGCAAATACATAAGCAAAAAATTCAGAAAGAAGAAAAACTATGAAGCCTCATGGGAGAACAGTGATTCCTCATCTTCTGACGAAGAAGAATCCACTGAACGTGTCAACCTATGTTACATGGCCATAGAAGATGAAGAGGTATCATTTTCTGAACTTTCTGATGCATTTCATGAATTGTTTAATGATCTGAAAAATAAAGTTTTATCAAAAGAAAATGAAAAACTTTTAAATAAAAATTCATATTATGCTTTACAAGTATCTTCTATAAATTCTCAACAAGATGAGTTTGAAAAAGTCATATCATCTTTGAAAAATGAAAATGAGAAGTTTATAAAAGAGAACATTTTTCTGAAAAAGGAAACTGAATCTTTGAATAAAAGGATTTCTATTTTAGATAAAGATATTTCAGTTTTCAAAAAGAAATATGAAGATTTTTTGCAAAATGTGACTAAGTTCAATAAAGGAAAAGAAAAATTGAATGATTTATTATCTTTTCAGAAGTTGTCACATGATAATCATTATGGTATTGGATATAATGAAAAGTCTTCATATGTTAGTAATCCATATGTGAAAAGAAAGTCTAATCATGTTTCAAAAAGAATTAAGACAAAGTTTATATGGATTCCTAAGAATTTAAGTATTCATGATAAAAATACATATATTGCATCATACATTCATGATATATGTAATTCTTGCAACTATGTGTATATTAACAGGTAGAAACCAAATTCAAAATGGATTTGGACTCCTAAAGGTTAAATATGTTCTTTTATGATTGGTACCATCTAACGTTTATCTTGCAGGTACCATATAAGAATGTTGATAAGAACATATATATATATATATATATATATATATATATATATATATATATATATATAATAATAATAATAATAATAATAATATATTTGTTGCAGGGGGAGAACACAGTCTTTCTATATTTGTTATAACCCAATTTCTGCAGGGGGAGGAAAATATAACCAATTTTCTGCAGGGGGAGCATTTGTGCACACAAAGTATCATCATCAAAAAGGGGGAGAATGTTGGAACTTGTTTTGATGAAGATATTTGTGAAGCAAATCATTTGGAGCTCTAACACAAGCCAATTCAAGAGTTCTTCATGATCAAGACTTCCCAAGGAGAGCTGCTAATGATATGTATTGTAATGGTCAATAGCATGTTAAAAGCCTTGATGCACACACACATATCATAGCCTATTAGTAGACTTGATCATCTATTAGTAGACTTGACCCTTCCTATTAGTAGACTTGACCCTTGCTATTAGCAGACTAATAGGGTTATTAGTCGACTTATCAAAATTATTAGTCGACTAATACATGTCATTAGTCGACTTATAGAAAATACTAGTCGACTAATACATGGTATAGTCGACTTATAGGTTTCCCTAGTCGACTATCTTTTGTCCTGGAAGATCCCAATTCTCTGTTTGTCACTGTTAGTCGACTTAACAGTTTATATAGTCGACTAATAGATGTTGTAGTCGACTTATACCCAAGATTAGTCGACTAACCCAGTATAAATTGCCCAACTTAGTCGACTAACCCATATGTCAAGTCGACTATAGGCAGTTTCTGACTGTTGGACAGTTTCTGACTGTTGGTCATTTGTGCAACGTTTTCCAACGTTTCAATCATTCAAAAGGCACCTGTAACTGCCCTAACTACTCCTAGAGTGCAGCTATATAAAGGGTGGTTAATCCAAAGGCCAAACAACAATCCAAAACTTCAGTTTTCTAAGATCAAATTCTACCAAATCTGAAAACTGTTTTTCCAACTTCTGTTCTTCACCAAAAGTCATTTCTATTGTGAAGTTCTCTGAAGTTTCTCCTAAACTAGACCTTGTCCACGTTCATACACAATACCAAGGCTTATAGGAAAGTTGTAATACTCAAAGCAAGCATTGTACACGGGTGGCTTCTTGGAGTTGAGGCAGTTGTACAAGGTGAAGTTTGTTCTCTTGGTGGAAGAGAAGGTGTTCTCTTGGATGTAGAGAAGGTGTACACATTTGGCAAAGGGGATTTGTCAAGTGGTGTGCATGGTTGTGATTTTGGGTGTACAAAATCAAGGATAAAGGAAAATCTCAAGCGGGTGGCTTGGGGACTGGATGTAGGTCACGAGGACCGAACCAGGATAAATCACTCTTGTTTGCGTTTGTCTATTTTCTGAGATTTACTTTCCTTTTTGCAAGTTTATTTATTTGCTTAACGTTAATCCGTTTTGTTTAGTATTTGTGTTGACTTCGTGTTTTAGATCCATAAGTGCCAACAGAAAAAGTTCCGCATTTGGCATCATCTCGGGACCAACACAATACACTTTGACTTAAGATTGAGGAAATTGACAAACGCAAACAAAGAGATTTATCCTGATTCGGTCCTTGTGACCTACATCCAGTCCCCAAGCCACCCGCTTGAGATTTTCCTTTATCCTTGATTTTGTACACCCAAAATCACAACCATGCACACCACTTGACAAATCCCCTTTGCCAAATGTGTACACCTTCTCTACATCCAAGAGAACACCTTCTCTTCCACCAAGAGAATACCTTCACCTTGTACAACTGCCTCTACACCAAGAAGCCACCCGTGTACAATGCTTTGCTTTGAGAATTACAATACTTTTCCTATAAGCCTTGGTACTGAATGTGTATGTGGACAAGGTCTAGTATAGGAGACAGAAATTTCACAGGACTTCACATTGGAAATTGACTTTTGGTGAAGAACTGAAGTTGGAAAATCAGTTTTCAGGTTGGCAGAATTTTGGCTTTGAAAAACTGAAGATTAGGATGCTTGTTTGGCCTTTGGACTAACTTCCCTATTTATAGCTGAAGACTAGGGTTAGTTAGGGTAGTTATAGGTGCAATTCAGACAAGTGAAACGTTAGAATTCGTTGCACAAAAGACTAGATAACGAAAACTGTCCAACAGTCAGAAACTGCCTATAGTCGACTTGCCTATGGAGTTAGTCGACTATACTAGGCAAAATTCCTTCTATTAGTCGATTAGGTTTAGCTATTAGTCGACTAGGGAAGATACGTTGGAGAGACAATTTTCTGTTTAACTGATTCAAGTCGACTGCAACTAACTGTTAGTCGACTGGACCAATAATTAGTGGACTAGGAGCAAGGGATTAGTCGACTACAAGTTGTATTAGTCGACTATCGTTGACTGTCAAGTCGACTAATACACAAACAGAGAGTTGGGCTGTTTTGACACACTGAATTAGTCGACTTGGGGTTCTGGTTAGTCGACTACACATGGGAGTAGTCGACTATAGTAGACTGTAAGTCGACTAACAGGACAATGAAATGTGTGTTTGTGTCAAGGCTTTTTACATGCTACTTGTCAATTACAAACCACACTGTATCAACTCTCCTCGGGGCATCTTGATCATGTAGGACCTTGATTCGTCATGTGTTAGAGCTCCAAATGACATGCGTCACATAAGTCTTCATCGAAATAAGTTCCAACATTCTCCCCCTTTTTGATGATGACGCTTTATGTGCACAAGTGCTCCCCCTGCAGAAAATATGTTATATTTTCCTCCCCCTACAGAAATTGGGTTATAACAAATATGAAAAGTCTTTGTTCTCCCCCTGCAACAAATATATTAGTAAATATATATATATGTGTTCTTATTAACTTTTATATGGTACCTGCTGTTGGAACCTGACATGTTCAAGATGTTGAAGCTTCTCCAATTACAAGATTTTGATGATTGACGAACACGACTACTACATGATGATTGCTCTACCTCAGATGGAGTTTACTGAAGCTTATGGGTGTTTGTGGAAGTTGTTGTGTAAAGTTAGAATGATATGTAATAGCCTTGATAACTTACACACAAACTTAACCTTTCCAAGTCGACTTATCCCATTAACCTAGTCGACTACCCCAATGTAGTCGACTTGCCATATAGCCCTAGTCGACTAGTCCACTTAGAACAAAAACCCCTAACTCTCTGTTTGGACTCTGTAAGTCAATTAGTCGACTTATCATTTCTATATAGTCGACTAACAGATACTCTAGTCGACTAGTCCCTTTTTCAAGTCGACTAATCCTGGACACAAAATATTTCCAACTCTCTGTTTGTCAAATCTAGTCGACCAGCAGTAAACCAAGTCGACTAATCCTAGTTTCAGTCGACTAAAAACAGTTTTCCAGAAACCTGTGTCTCCAACAGACACTTTCCTAGTCGACTAATATTTATACCTAGTCGACTAATAAGTGAACTTTTGCCTGGCCTAGTCGACTAATTCAGTTTCCTAGTCGACTATAGGCAGTTTCTGACTGTTGGACAGTTATTCTTATCTGATCAAATTGGCAACGTTTTACAACGTTTTAATCCTCTGAATTGGTGTCATAACTTCCTCAACTGACCCTAGTCTACATCTATAAATAGGGAAGTTATTCCTAAGGCCAATTACTAAGTTTTTCAATCAGATTTCCAAAAGCCAAAAAATTCCAGATTTCTGAAAACTGAATTTCTCAACTTCTTTCTTCACCAAAAGCCATCTCCTCTTTGTGAAGAACTCTGAAGTAAAACCTTCCTATACAGAACCTTGTCCACTACAAATCCTTATCAAGGCTATAGGAAGATACTGTATTCATTTCAAAGAAGTTTGTACAAGGAGTCTTCTTGGGTGTAGAAGATTGTACAAGGTTTGTTCTCTTGGCGGAAGAGAAGTTGTGCACGTTGGCGAAGGGTGTTTTGCCAAGTGGTGCACAAGGTACTTGTTGTAGGGTGTACACAAGGAAAGTAAAGGAAAATCTCAAGCATTTGGCTTGGGGACTGGATGTAGGTCACAAGGACCGAACCAGGATAACTCTCCACTGTTTGCGATTGTTATTTTCTGTGGTTATCTTTTTAATTGCTTTAATTTCTGCAAGTAATTTATTTAAAGTTCAATTAACACTATTCACCCCCCTCTAGTGTTGTTTTGCTTGTTATATAGATCCTACATTTGGTATCAGAGCAGGTTTCAAGGCAAACAACCATACAAGGATGGCAACGGAGTTTCCATCATCCCAATACAAAGAAGGGCATTCTACACAACGTCCACCGCTCTTTGACGGAACCAAAGAGGAATTCAACCGTGTGTCTACATCAACCTCTGCACATCAAATATGGCATACACTCGAGGTAACACACGACGGTACGAACAAGGTTAAAGAGTCTAAAATTTCAGTTCTTGTACACAGGTTTGAATTGTTCAAGATGAAGGAGAACGAAACCATATCCGAGATGGTTACAAGGTTCACCGACATCACCAACACTCTTGCATCCCTTGGAAAGGACTACACTCAAGTTGAACGAGTCCGCAAGATTCTTCGAGCACTCACACCGGAATGGAAAAGAAGACAACCGCCATTGAAGAGGCGAACGATCTCTCAACCTTGTCATTAGAAAACCTAATTGGTAATCTAATGGCATATGAAGTGCAAATAGAAGAAAGAAAGAAGGACGAACAACAACATCAATCCAAGAAGAAAGTTCTTGCCTTCCATGCATCTTCAGACACGGACAATTCGGACGAAGATGAAGAAGAAATGGCCATGCTTTCAAGGAAGTTCAAAAGGTTCTTAAAACAAGGTAAGTATAATAAAAATAAAGATACTAATGAAATTCCAACTTGTTTTAAGTGTAACAAACCAGGCCATATGAAGAAGGACTGTCCAATGATGAAATCAAAGGAATCTTTCAACAAGTTCAACAAGTTCAACAAGTCCAACAAGTTCAACAAATTCAACAAGATGAAGAAGGCCTTTCAAGCAACATGGGATGATAGCGATTCATCTTCCTCTGAGAACGAAGAAGAAGCAAAGGAAACCGCTAATGTTTGCTTCATGGCCCAAGAAGATGAAGTACAAAATGAGGTACAAGATTATGATGCTTTATTAGATGCATTTAATGAACTTTATGATAAATTCAAAACTGAAAAGATTAGAAATAAAATTTTAATAAAGGAAAATGAGAAACTTATTAATGATAATTCAATTCTTGTTTCTCAAGCATCATCTTTTATTTCTCAAAAAGAAGAATTTGAAAAAGTTATTATATCTTTAAAAAGAGACAATGAAGTTTTCTTAAAAGAAAATGTTTTACTTAAAAAGGAAACTTTTTCTTTAAGTTCTAGAATTAATATTTTAGATAAAGATATGATAAGTTTTAAAGTTAAATATGAAGATCTTTTGAAAAATGTTAATAAGTTTAATAAAGGAAAAGAGAACTTGAATATGTTATTATCTTCTCAAAAAATGTCTAATAACCATTTTGGTCTTGGTTTTTCAAAAGATAACAAGTATAAGCCTAATCATGTTGGTATTGGTTTTTCAAAGACTAATTTTGTAAGATCTACACATGTTCATAATTCATACAATTCTTTTGTAAAAAGAAATGATCTTTCAAAAAGAAGTAGATGCAAATATATATGGGTTCCTAAGAATTTGAATAATATTGATAAGAGTATCTATGTTGCATCTTTTATTCATGAAGTATGTAATTCTAAGAATTATGTTTATATTAATAAGTGGAACCAAATTCCAATTGGATTTGGGTTCCTAAAGGCTAACCTTTTTCGGACCCTATCATGATGGGTACCATATATAATGTTTTATCTTATAGGTACCGAACAAAGAAAAATGGATACTTGATAGCGGGTGTTCCAAACACATGACCGGACATATGCAACTATTGTCCTCCGTTCAAATGAAAAAGGGAGGTACAGTGATCTTTGGCGACAATAACAAAGGAAAAGTTATTGGAACCGGCATTGTTGGTAACTCTTCAAAACCTCTTATTGAAAATGTCCTTTTGGTAAGTGGTTTAAAACACAACCTATTAAGTATTAGTCAATTATGTGATAAGGGTTATAAAATTGTGTTTGAAAAAGATGTTTGTCTTATTTATGATGCTAATATGAAAGATATATTATTTAAAGGTTTTCGAAACAATAACATATATGAATTGTCAATAACATGCATGTTTTCAAATGAAAATTTATGTCTTATTGCTTCAAATAATGATTATTTTTTATGGCATAAAAGATTTGGTCATTTGAATATGAAAACCATTTCTAAGATTTCAAAATTTGATTTAGTTAAAGGTCTTCCAAAAATTGCTTTCAAAAAGGATTATTTTTGTGATTCTTGTCAATTAGGAAAACAAGTTAAATCTTCTTTTAAATCAAAAGATTTGGTTTCTACAAAAAGACCTTTAGAATTATTGCATTTGGATTTATTTGGTCCTACTCGTGTTTCTTCATTAAACAAGAGTAGATATGTTTTTGTCATTGTAGATGATTACTCACGTTTTACATGGGTGATTTTTCTGAAAAATAAAAATGACACTTTTGATGAATTTGTAAGTTTTTGTAAAAGAATTCAAAATCAAAAGTCTCTAAACATAGTCACTATTCGTAGTGATCATGGAAGAGAATTTGAGAATGAATCTTTTTCAAATTTCTGTAATAAGTATGGTATTACACATAATTTTGCTTTTCCTAGAGCATCTCCTCAAAATGGTGTTGTAGAGAGAAAGAATAGGACTTTGCAAGAATGTGCTAGAACTATGCTTATGGATAGTAACTTACCAAAATACTTTTGGGCTGAAGCCACTTCTACTGCTTGTTATGTTTTAAATCGAGTATTGATTCGACCATTTTTAAATAAAACTTCTTATGAATTGTTTCATGACCGAATTCCAAAAGTTTCATATTTTAAGATTTTTGGCTGTAAATGCTTTATTTTAAATACTAAAGATGCTTTAGATAAATTTGATGCTAGATCTTATGAAGGTATTTTTGTTGGCTATTCTACTCATAGTAAAGCATATAGAATTTTAATAAAAAATCTTTTACAATTGAAGAATCTTTACATGTTAAATTTGATGAATCCTTGACTAAACTTGTTTCTAATGATTCTCCACATGATGATGATCATATTATAGATTCTCCTAATGAAAATATTATTATATCTTCTGTTGATACTAACGTGTCTAAGGATGAAGAGATTCCTACCGAGTTACCGAAAGCCTATGTTGAAGTAAGGAATCATCCACAAGATTTGGTAATTGGAGATATCAATCAAGGAGTTCAAACGAGATCCAAGTTGAACTACATGACACAAATTGCCTTCATTTCAATCATTGAACCGAAGAATATCAACGAAGCATGTGAGGACGATTTTTGGATAATCGCCATGCAAGAAGAGTTGAACCAATTTGTGAGAAATGATGTGTGGGATCTTGTGCAACGTCCTACTGATCATCCCGTCATTGGTACAAGATGGGTCTTCAAGAACAAACTCAATGAAGCCGGTGAAGTCATTAAGAACAAGGCAAGGTTAGTAGCACAAGGGTACAATCAAGAAGAAGGTATTGACTTCGATGAAACTTATGCTCCTGTTGCAAGACTTGAATCAATTCGTATATTACTTGCTTTTTCATGTTTCATGAATTTCAAATTATATCAAATGGATGTAAAAAGTGCCTTTTTAAATGGAATAATTAAAGAAACTGTTTATGTAGAACAACCACCAGGTTTTGAACATGAAAAATTTCCTAACCATGTTTCCAAACTTAAAAAAGCTTTATATGGTTTAAAGCAAGCACCTCGTGCTTGGTATGATAGATTAAAGAGTTTCTTTTAAATTCGGATTTTAAAATGGGAAGTGCAGATACAACTCTTTTTATCAAACATGTTAATAAAGATATCTTAATAATTCAGATTTATGTTGATGATATACTATTTGGTTCTACTAATGATGATCTTTGTCAAGAATTTTCTAAGACTATGCAGAATGAATTTGAGATGAGTCACATGGGCGAACTCACTTACTTCCTCGGACTTCAAATCAAACAAATGAAGGAAGGAATCTTCATCTCCCAATGCAAATACGCTAAGGAACTTCTAAAGCGATTTGGCATGGAAAATTCTGGTCACAAGAATACTCCGATGAGTACAACTACCTTTTTGGACAAAGATGAAAGTGGTAAGAATGTCGATCAGAAACTCTATAGAGGTATGATTGGCTCTCTACTTTACATTACTTCTAGTAGACCTGATATAATGTTTAGCGTATGCTTATGTGCTAGATATCAGTCAAATCCTAAGGAATCACATATTAAAGCCGTGAAAAGGATCTTTAGATATTTAAATAACACAGTCAACTACGGTTTATTTTATCCCAAATCATGCACATTTGATTTATTATCTTATAGTGATGCTGATTTTGCTGGTTGTAAATCTGACCGGAAGAGTACTAGTGGTACTTGTCACTTTTTGGGACATTCACTAGTATCTTGGTTCAGTAAAAAGCAAAATTCCGTGTCCTTATCAACAACTGAGGCAGAATATATTGCTGCTAGTGTTGCATGTGCACAAATAATTTGGATGAAACAAACCCTACTTGACTATGGCATGAATATAACAAACTCACCTATTATGTGTGATAATACTAGTGCTATTAATCTATCTAAAAATCCAGTTCACCATTCACGTACCAAACATATTGATATAAGACATCATTTTTTACGTGATCATGCTTTAAAAGGTGATATTTCTTTAAATTTCATTTCAACTGATAATCAAGTTGCTGATATCTTAACTAAACCACTAAAAGAAGATACTTTTATTAAGTTTAGAAGAGATCTTGGTATTTGTAATTTTTCAGATTTTTAATCAATTTTTTTTAGAATTTTTCAAAGTCTGTATTTTTGTGCAAATTAGTCGACTTACAACTATTATTAGTCGACTTCTAAAAGCCTTAGTCGACTTATAAATTTCCTAGTCGACTCCTGTGAGAAACAGAAAGTTTTTAAGTCGACTATAGAAAACTATCAGTCGACTAGACCTATGATTAGTCGACTAGTCTTGTCTTATAAGTCGACTAATACTGTGAAATTATGTTTTTCTGTTTTCGGATTCCTGTTTCAAACCCGACCCAATAACTTAAGTCATGGATCCGTTTACACTCTGATTTAATCCTATCCATTGATTTATATCTAGGATTAATCTCCACCTTTGATCTCTTTCTATTACACTCCTAAATCTTAGAAAATCCCTCATTTCTTCTCCCAGCCAAGTCTTCAAGTCGACCAAGAGGGATCTAGGGCACCCGAACTTCTCCAGAGCAAACTCCTTCAATTCCTCTCTCAGTTCTTCAATTCAGGGTATAATCTCTTCCATTTCAGTTCATTTCATCCATATCTACTGTCTAGTCGTTCCAATTTCTGTTTTCACTATGTCTCGTTCTAAGAAAACTAAGTTTACCCAGGTTCTTCCTCTTCCAATGTTGATTTTAGGTCATTTCTGAGAAACCCTGTCCTAGAAAAAGATTATCTTCGTTTGTCTCAGTTAGATATCATACCCGGAAGATTTGTCAATTATGATGATTTTTTTTGAATATGATATCATGTCCTTTCTTCGAACTTGTGGATTGTACAACATGTTTTCTTCAGAAGTTAAGGATGAATATTACCCTTTTCTCATTTATCTTTTCTACACTCATTTAAATTATGAAGATAATGAGAATGCAACATATCTTGAATCCTTTGTTAAGGGTGTCAATTTTAAGCTTACCATCAAGCAAATTGGTCGTATCTTGTCAATCCCATATACTGGCCTTTCCCTTGATGAGATAGTGATGGATGATGAGGATATCTTGAATCAGATTTTTCTTCCCGGTCACCATCTACCTATGGCCAACAACAAGCTTAAACCAATTCCCCGTCTGATTGGTAGGATTTTATCTTATAATATTTGCCCTAAGACTGGTAGTTTTAACTACTTTTCCAGGGAATTATCATCGTGTGTTTATGCTATCATGGCTGGACATGATGTTAATTGGGCAAAAATTATTTTTGACACCATGGTCAAGCCTCATTCATCCTTCCTCCCATTTGGCGCCTTTCTTACTCCAATATTTCGAAAGTATAATGTTGATCTTGATTCTGAAAACACTGTTGTCAAGATTTTCGAACTTTTGATCGTGCCGCAATCCATAGGATGAAACTTCCTGATTTTCCGTCTGATGAACCCCCACAACAACAATCTTCTCCTCAACAACCACCTCCACCAAGTCCTTCCCGTGGTCCATCTACATCTTCACAACCTGATCCCCCACCAACTCAACCAAATCCATATACCGATGCTTTCTATAATTCAATGTCCGCTCAGATAGCATCTCTTCAATCTTCTCAACAAGATTTGTTGAATTCTCAACAAGATTTGTTGACTTCTCACTCCAGAATTCTTGAGAACCAATCCATGATGATGGATAGGCTGCAATCTATTGAGTCTACTCAGACTGTTCTTATCAGTCTTCTCAAGGTCGGTTACCGTCCACCTCCTCCTCCCGGATCCGAAGATTGAAGCTATTGGTGTTGGAGTGTCTCTTTTTATGTTATTTTCTTTTGGCAGAACTCTTATGTATTTTGTTTTTAGTACTATGTATCTTCTCTTTTTGTTAATGACAAAGGGGGAGAAGTTGTTATGTAAGTATAGTGTTTTATGTTTTATGTGTTAAGTGTTTGTGTCACTTTGTGTTGTAAAACTCTGTTATGTTATGTGAGTTTTTATGTTTTATGTGTTAAGTGTTTGTGTCACTTTGTGTTGTAAAACTCTGTTATGTTATGTGAGTTTTTATGTTGTGATATGTGTTCTATGTGTTATATGTTCTGTCACATATTTGTGTATCTGTGTCATAATCTGAGAATTTCTGCATATTGTGCAACATTGTGACAAATTCAATCATATTTGACATATATATGTTATGCATACTAACATATAATCATGCAGGTGCAACCTAACATTTTCTGCAGGGACAAAATATTTTTTATATAACTTAGTTACTGCAGGGGAGTTTTGTTGCAGGGGGAGCCATCATAGCCATATGTTGTCATCATCAAAAAGGGGGAGAATGTTGGAACCTGACATGTTCAAGATGTTGAAGCTTCTCCAATTACAAGATTTTGATGATTGACGAACACGACTACTACATGATGATTGCTCTACCTCAGATGGAGTTTACTGAAGCTTATGGGTGTTTGTGGAAGTTGTTGTGTAAAGTTAGAATGATATGTAATAGCCTTGATAACTTACACACAAACTTAACCTTTCCAAGTCGACTTATCCCATTAACCTAGTCGACTACCCCAATGTAGTCGACTTGCCATATAGCCCTAGTCGACTAGTCCACTTAGAACAAAAACCCCTAACTCTCTGTTTGGACTCTGTAAGTCAATTAGTCGACTTATCATTTCTATATAGTCGACTAACAGATACTCTAGTCGACTAGTCCCTTTTTCAAGTCGACTAATCCTGGACACAAAATATTTCCAACTCTCTGTTTGTCAAATCTAGTCGACCAGCAGTAAACCAAGTCGACTAATCCTAGTTTCAGTCGACTAAAAACAGTTTTCCAGAAACCTGTGTCTCCAACAGACACTTTCCTAGTCGACTAATATTTATACCTAGTCGACTAATAAGTGAACTTTTGCCTGGCCTAGTCGACTAATTCAGTTTCCTAGTCGACTATAGGCAGTTTCTGACTGTTGGACAGTTATTCTTATCTGATCAAATTGGCAACGTTTTACAACGTTTTAATCCTCTGAATTGGTGTCATAACTTCCTCAACTGACCCTAGTCTACATCTATAAATAGGGAAGTTATTCCTAAGGCCAATTACTAAGTTTTTCAATCAGATTTCCAAAAGCCAAAAAATTCCAGATTTCTGAAAACTGAATTTCTCAACTTCTTTCTTCACCAAAAGCCATCTCCTCTTTGTGAAGAACTCTGAAGTAAAACCTTCCTATACAGAACCTTGTCCACTACAAATCCTTATCAAGGCTATAGGAAGATACTGTATTCATTTCAAAGAAGTTTGTACAAGGAGTCTTCTTGGGTGTAGAAGATTGTACAAGGTTTGTTCTCTTGGCGGAAGAGAAGTTGTGCACGTTGGCGAAGGGTGTTTTGCCAAGTGGTGCACAAGGTACTTGTTGTAGGGTGTACACAAGGAAAGTAAAGGAAAATCTCAAGCATTTGGCTTGGGGACTGGATGTAGGTCACAAGGACCGAACCAGGATAACTCTCCACTGTTTGCGATTGTTATTTTCTGTGGTTATCTTTTTAATTGCTTTAATTTCTGCAAGTAATTTATTTAAAGTTCAATTAACACTATTCACCCCCCCTCTAGTGTTGTTTTGCTTGTTATATAGATCCTACACCTGCAAGATAAACGTTAGATGGTACCAAACATAAAAGAACATATTAACCTTTAGGAGTCCAAATCCATTTAGAATTTGGTTTTCACGTGTTAATATACACATAGTTGCATGAATCACATATATCATGAATGTATGAAGCAATATATGTATTTTTATCATGAAAACTTAAATTCTTAGGAATCCATATAAACTTATTTTTCGTAGACATTCTTTTTACATAAGAACTATATGGATTACTAACATATGAAGACTTTTCATTATATCCAATACCATAATGATTATCATGTGACAACTTCTGAAAAGATAATAAATCATTCAATTTTTCTTTTCCTTTATTGAACTTAGTCACATTTTGCAAAAGATCTTCATATTTCTTTTTGAAAACTGAAATATCTTTATCTAAAATAGAAATCCTTTTAATCAAAGATTCAGTTTCCTTTTTCAGAAAAATGTTCTCTTTTATAAACTTCTCATTTTCATTTTTCAAAGATGATATGACTTTTTCAAACTCATCTTGTTGAGAATTTATAGAAGATACTTGTAAAGCATAACATGAATTTTCCTTTAAAAGTTTTTCATTTTCTTTTGATAAAACTTTATTTTTCAGTTTTTCATTTTTCAGATCATTAAATAATTCATGAAATGCATCAGAAAGTTCAGTAAACGATACCTCATCATCTTCCAGTGCCATGTAACATAGGTTGACACGTTCAGTGGATTCTTCTTCGTCAGAAGATGAGGAACACTGTTTTCTGATGATGCTTCATAGTGTTTCTTCTTTCTGAACTTTTTGCTCTTGTATTTTTCTTTCTTCTTGAGTAAAGGGCAATCCATCTTCATATGACCTGGTTTATCATAATTAAAGTATTTGAATTTACCTTGCTTTAAGAATCGCCTGAATTTCTTTGAAAGCATTGCCATCTCCTCTTCATCGTCATTGGAATCGTCCGTGTCGGAGGATGCATGGAAGGCGAGTTCTTTCTTCTTTGAGCGGTGTTGTCGTTCCTCCTTCTTTCTTTCTTCTAACTGCACTTCATATGCCATTAGATTACCGATTAGGTTTTCTAACGACAAAGTTGAGAGATCATTCGCCTCTTCAATAGCGGTTGTCTTCTTCTCCCATTCTGGTGTGAGTGCATGAAGGATCTTACGAACTCTTTCAACTTGGGTGTAGTCCTTTCCAAGAGATGCTAAGGAATTGGTGATGTCGGTGAATCTTATAACCATTTCGGATATGGTTTCATTCTCCTCCATTTTGAATAATTCAAACCTGTGGACAAGAATAGATTTTAGATTCCTTAACTTTACTTGTGCCTTCGTGTGTTACCTGAAGAGTATGCCATATTTGATGTGCAGAAGTGGCTGTTGACACACGGTTGAACTCTTCTTTGGTTAAGACACAGAACAAGGCATTCATCGCTTTGGCGTCAAGGTTCGCGTTCTTCTTTTGATCATCAGTCCAAGCGTTGTAGTTGGTTGTTGGCTTGGTGTACGATGCTTCAACGATGTTCCAAAGGTCGTAGTTGAGCGATTGCAAGTAGATCTTCATTCTACACTTCCAATAGTTATAGTTGGATCCGTCAAATAGCGGTGGACGTTGTGTAGAATGTCCTTCCTTGAATTGGGATGATGAGAACTCCGTTGCCATCTTTGTTGTTGACTTGTACCCGCTCTGATACCAATTGTTGGTCCCCGAGAGATGATGATAAATGCGGAACTATCTCTGTTGGCAACTATAGATCTAAACAAACACAAGTCAACACAAAACTAAACAAGAAGGATTATAGTTAATCAATTAAATATAAACTTGCAAATAAAGGAAATCAAATCTCAGAAATTGACAAACGCAAACAAAGAGATTTATCCTGGTTCGGTCCTTGTGACCTACATCCAGTCCCCAAGCCACCCGCTTGAGATTTTCCTTTATCCTTGATTTTGTACACCCAAAATCACAACCATGCACACCACTTGACAAATCCCTTTGCCAAATGTGTACACCTTCTCTACATCCAAGAGAACACCTTCTCTTCCACCAAGAGAATACCTTCACCTTGTACAACTGCCTCTACACCAAGAAGCCACCCGTGTACAATGCTTTGCTTTGAGAATTACAATACTTTTCCTATAAGCCTTGGTACTGAATGTGTATGTGGACAAGGTCTAGTATAGGAGACAGAAACTTCACAGGACTTCACAATGGAAATTGAGTTTTGGTGAAGAATTGAAGTTGGAAAATCAGTTTTCAGGTTGGCAGAATTTTGGCTTTGGAAAACTGAAGATTAGGATGCTTGTTTGGACTTTGGACTAACTTCCCTATTTATAGCTGAAGACTAGGGTTAGTTAGGGTAGTTATAGGTGCAATTCAGACAAGTGAAACGTTGGAATTCGTTGAACAAAAGACCAGATAACGAAAACTGTCCAATAGTCAGAAACTGCCTATAGTCGACTTGCCTATGGAGTTAGTCGACTATACTAGGCAAAATTCCTTCTATTAGTCGACTAGGTTTAGCTATTAGTCGACTAGGGAAGATACATTGAAGAGACAGTTTTCTGTTTAACTGATTCAAGTCGACTGCAACTAACTGTTAGTCGACTGGACCAATAATTTGTCGACTAGGAGCAAGGGATTAGTCGACTACAAGTTGTATTAGTCGACTATAGTTGACTGTCAAGTCGACTAATACACAAACAGAGAGTTGGGCTGTTTTGACACACTGAATTAGTCGACTTGGGGTTCTGGTTAGTCGACTACACATGGGAGTAGTCGACTATAGTAGACTGTAAGTCGACTAACAGGACAATGAAATGTGTGTCTGTGTCAAGGCTTTTTACATGCTACTTGTCAATTACAAACCACACCATATCAACTCTCCTTGGGGCATCTTGATCATGTAGGACTCTTGATTCGTCATGTGTTAGAGCTCCAAATGACATGCGTCACATAAGTCTTCATCGAAATAAGTTCCAACAGTACCTCTTTGTGGATCACGATCCGCATAGCCACTTGCCACCGCGGTAGTATTGAGAACTTGCACTTCTATTTTGTATTTCTAAAATTTTGTATTTTTGTGTACGGGTTAAACCTCAATCATTTATCGCCTGACGTTGTGTTACGCAATAGCCCCACCTAGGTTTCTCTTCGCACGTGGCTAGTTCTGACAGTGTTTAGCACTCTAGCCTTGTTCCACAGATTTTGCCCACCTGACATGTTTTCATGAATTTAATGAACTGGGTTTTCTTGGTGTATTTGAACAAGCTTGTTATAATTCTCTTGACGATCTATTCGACCAACATTGTAGGACTTGAGTATTCTCTAGATATTTAAATCACATTCGGGCTAACTTTCAAAAGGCAATTATTATGAATTCTTAGTTATGCTTCTCAGAGTAATTGATGCCCAGTATTCAGAACTTATTATTATCAGTTGTTCTCTATTTATGTATCTACAATCAGCTTATCAGGTTTTCTTTATTTACAATATTATGATTTATTTTCAGAGTGGCAGAGAACAGGTAGAATATCTAATAATCTTATTACAAACTCTTCCCCGGGAACAGCTTCATGCCACGTAGAGTGGTGTGAGTTCTGAATGGGTAAGTATCGTATTTTGAGATCCCGTCTAATTGAGGGAGTAATCTCCGTTGATTCTAGCAGAATTCAATCAAGTGAAAGTTGACCAGTTCCGAAGTCAGTTTATTTTATATGAGTCAGTGTACCAAACTTCTGACAGATAATTATATGATGGGGATAGTTCAGCTACATGGTATTCCTGTTATATTGTGTCGGACAGAGACACGAGATTCAGATCACTATCTTGTTGAAGTCTTCAGAAAGGTTTAGGAACCCTGCTTATATCCAACTTATCTTATCACTCTCAAAAAAGCCAGGTAGTCCAATCGGACCATTAAGAATCTTAATTATCTTCTTCTAGCAGAATTTTTTTATTTACAGTTATCAGGTCTATATTGTTATGGCAACATCCGAAGAATTATACGGCAGGAAGTGCAGGAGACATCTAGGCCCATAATTATTGATCAGTCAGTTGTGAGATTACCTTTAGTTAGTCATATCTTAATTAGTATTATTCTCGTTCCTGTCCTTCCTGTGTTCATGTTCCCCTTATCGACATTTCGAGGACAAAATTATTGTAAGGTGGGTAGAATATAACACCCTGTTCCCAAAATATGTACTTAGTTACATATTCAGATTCTTGATCATATTTATTGATTTACTTGCCGTATTTGTTTTTGTTTTATGTATATTTATGCGATCATTTTGCATTAGGTCTGGATTCGTGAACTCAGAATCAGCCCTAGTCTGAACTGGGGACCCGATCCTAGTATATTACTCGCATTTGGTCTTTTTGGTAGTCAGATTTGATCGATTTCAGTTTCAAACATCATTTTCCAATATTTAAATTATTTTATGATTTTCTGAATTTTTTCCCAAATTAAATTGCAAATCTTCAAAACTGGTGTCGACCTGTGTCGCTGATCGATTCTTAGAATTTTAATTTACAATTGGGGTTGACTTTTTGGATTTCACTTTCATATTGTTTCTTAGAATCACATTTTCTATGTTAAAGTTTTTCTGAATTTATTAAAGTTTGACCGGTTTTGGTGTCGACTGGTATCACTGGCCGATTTCAAGAATTTTATTTTACAAACGGAGTCAAATTTCTAAATCTGCTTTCACATTATTTCTTAGGATAATATTTTTATCTTAATGTATTTTTGGAGAATTTTCTAAATATGTCAAAATTTCACCGGATTTGGTGTCGACCAGTATCGTTGATTTCAGGAATTTTATTTTGAAAATAGAATTTTATTTCTGAAAATTGATTTCATATTATTTCTCAGGGTGATGTTTTCTACCTCTGGGCATTTTTGGGGATTTTTCTGGAACAGTCGATGTTTCCCAACATTATTATATTTTCGAAATCTTCCCATATTATCTCTTTCTTTCTTCCTTTTCCTTTCTTTCTCCCATCCAATCCGGTGCCCACTCTCCCCCCACATGGGTCCGGTTCCATCAACATCCCCTCCCATCAATCTCTCCCTTTCCTTTCTTTTTCTTTTTCTTTTTCCTTTCTTTCTTTTCTCTTCTCTTCATCCTTCTCTTCTTCTTCTTCTTCTTCTTCTTCTTCTTCTTCATTTGGCCGACGCCCAAGCCCGGGCCCCACTCCGGCGCAATCCCGGTTAGTTTAGCCAGCGAAGATCCCCTAACTCTGACCATCTCCTCTTATCACAACCATCAACAACCACCACCATCTTCATCCACATCTCCATCTTTTCCTCCTCTAAACCACCACCATCACCTTCAAAATTCCCTAAATCCACTACCACCACCACCAAATCACCACCTCCTCCTCCTTAATTACATCTTCCACTACTTCCTCCTCCTCCCACTTTGTTCAATTTCAACATCTCCACCAAAAATAGCCACCACCATCTCTCTTTTCTTCTTCTTGAAATCCAACCCCAAAACCACCTCACCCCCTCCTCCTTCAGTTGGCTGGCACCACCAGGCCCATGGCCACGAAGGGAGCAATGCATGAGCAGAGAGAGCCCCTCTCTCCCTCTCTTTCTCTCTGTACTGTCCCACTCTCTCCCCCCTCTCTCTTTCTCTCTATATTGTCCCACTCTCTTTATCCGTATCTCTCTCTTTTGAAAATATGTTTCTCTCTCTCTCTCCATTTCTCTCTAGATCTTTCTCAAGATTTCTCCTTCTCTTTATAGAATCCTTTCTCTCACTAGCTCTCTCTCTCTTTCTAACACTTTTTCTCTCTTCTTTCTCTCCTCTCTCTTAATCCTCTCTTTCTCTTTCTAAAATATAAAAATATTTTAATATATTTTGGTGCGGCGCACGTGTTTTGAACTCCAGGATTTAACGGTGTTTTCAGAGATTAGGCGAGTGCCCGCCTCGTTTTGGGCTTTCCCGCCTCGTCGGGTCGACTGTATTTTATTTCTGTATTTGGATTGTATCGGTATTTTGTATTGGGCTGTGACCTCGTATTTTTATGTGATCCAGATTGTGCATATATATGCCTGTGACGAATGTTTGTACTCGGCTAGTTTAATTCCTGTACATGTACAAGGCCTGCAATGTTGCCCATTTCTACTTTATTATATGCGTGTTTTTGACACTAACACTTCTGCAGGTACTATCCCAGCTTCCGAGCTGCGTTCAGTCTCCAGGCTTTCTCTACTCAGCTTTTGGGCTTCACCACTCCACGGTAGTCTAGATATTATCACGACTATATGTATGCTCCTGTAGTACTAACATCTCGTGCAGATACTCTTGTACCAACTCTGGATTTTTGCCCACTCTCGGGTAACCTACCTAATTTGTTTTAGGCTTGCACCCGTATGGGTTTCATAGTAGCTACCGAGAGTGTGCTTAGACCCCGAGCGTACTTTAGCCTCTGGGCTTTCGCCCACCACCTCGAACGAAAAGTGCGCTTAGATTATCAGGTCTCTTAGCTCCGCCTGGTAGCCATGCTTAGCGCTCAATGTTCGAAAGGAGGAATTGAATTGAGCAAGAGTTCAGAGTAAACCGTTTATGTCCTTGTGCTGATGTTCAAAATCTGAATATGTGTGTAGAATTACTTTACACCTTCGAATTCCCGTAAAGTTATAACGGGTCGTATCCGCAGGGAGGGCTAGGGATGAAAGTGTTCACAGTTTTTATGTTTGAGTTTTTGAGAAGAAAACGAAGGTTCTTCTTTGTTCAAAAATTAGAAAGCAAAACAAAGTAAAAAGAAAATGAAGAATCTTTGTAGAGTTTTTAAGAAAAGGAAAACGGAAGCGAGTAAAACAGAATGAAAACAATAAAGTTGGAAAAAGAGAAAGTTTTAGAAACGAGTTTTAAAATTCAATGGAGAGAAAACCATGACTAACTAACATTCTACACTACTAACTTAGTAATCTCATTGGGTGATTCATGCCTCATATAGATTCATTGGCAATAGTCCATCTTGCTTTGTCAAATCAATAAGTAGTCCCAAATTGATGATATGTTCTCATCTTAGCTTGGCTAGATGGCCTCCTTGGATCATCGGATCCCAATAGGTTCACAATAATGGAACATAGGTATTCACACTTTAGATATGCTAAACAAGAATATAAGATTCATTACTTCATCAAAGCAATAGTTAGCTAGTATAAAATAAGAAACTTGGACAATAGGTGTTAGCATACTCAAGTGATCCATCTTCATGTTCCATAAAGGCTCTTGTTAAAAAACAAGGCTCTAAATGAGGCACACATGAATCATATGGAGGTAATACAAAGTATTCACTAAGATTTGAAACACTACTCATTTTCATTGGGAATAAAAAGACTTGTTAGATACAAGACTAGAAATAAAAACATCCAATGAGTCATATGAGTTAGCTATCACCCAAGAGTTAGTAGTTAGTAGTGTTAGAAGTTACCCAAGAGTTAGTAGTTAGTAGTGTTAGAAGTTAGTTAGTCATGTTAGGGGATTAGTTAGCCATAGAAAAGAAAAGCAAGAAAGAAGACATGATAAAGTAAGTGCAAGAAGGTAAAGAGCTTTTAAAGTAAATGCAATAGAATAAGAAAATTTATTGAAGGAAAGCTTGAGCTTTTGTGTTTGAATTGTCACTTTTTCAATTACAGAGATCTCTCTCACCATCTCTCTCTCTTTTTTGGATCTAAAGGAGAAAATGAAAAATTACACAAGAAGGCTAAGAGAGACTAAAGAACTCCTAACTATTTTCCTAAAATAAAATGCTATTCTCTTCTCCTTTTTTTATAGAGGCCCTGGGGGTCCTTTTATAGGCCTCAGGAGCTGATCGCAACCCATATTAGCCGTAGGATCAAGCGCCTGATCAACGACCAGGGTTTTGCCGCGGAAACGCGGCCAGAGCCGTGTTTCCACGGCAGCATCTTGGCCGTTGCGCCAGTGATTGCTCTGACATTCTGCTATGGTGCAGGTGCCTAGCTGGAGCTTCTAGAAGTCAGGAAATATGCCTTGATTCATTCCAGAATTGGGCTTCCTTTATGTAGGTTCCTTAAAACACTTTTAATTACTTAAAAAATCCAAGATTTGGGCCTTCTTCTCCATTAATGATTGGACCTGAAAAATAAGAGAGAAAAACATTAAAAATCCTATTTTTATTAATATAAAGCATGGTAATGTGATATAAAATGATGCAAAATGAACTCCAATCACACCCTCATACCTAGCTTTTGCTCGTCCCCGAGCAAAATAAGCAAAGAAAAAGAGAAAATCCTAACTAAATTATTACACCACTTTCGTAGGTGACACAATTGCACTGAGCTCGTGCAATAAGCCGTTAAACCTCTAGGTTACCCAAGAGGAGGAATGTTGTCTCCTGAGGGTTTTCAGCGGATTGCACCTACAAAATCCAAAGTAAAAAAAAATGTTAGTGATTTTTTTTTCAAAAAAAGAAAAGGAAGAAAAAGTTTATGATCCATTTTTTCCAAGAATTTAGGTGATCTTTGGGTTTTAGGTTACCCTAAACTTTTCCTTCTTTTTATAAGCCTCTATTCGAAGTTTCGTCTTCAACTTAGTTTAAGTTTTCAAAAATAGAGAGAGAACTAGATTTTGTATCAAGCCTAACATATATACATTTATATGTATGAGGAATTATTCTTAGACTATGGTACATTTATTTATATATATATAAATATATATTTTTTATTTTTATTTATTTATTTATATATATTTACACTTATTTATTCCCTTAGCTTCATTAGGCTTTCTAATTCACTCATGTAGCGAGTCTTTTTACCAATGACTCCCAGACCAGACGATCTTAGGACACCAGATGATGATACATCCCTAAGGTTCAAGGACTCGAGTAAAGTAGGCCACGAATGCTAAGTACTCAACCACTTTTAGGCGTGACTGGTTATGCTTCTTAAGGCACAACTAACCAGCTTAATTGATGATCAAGTTGTTATTAATTTCTAACACATTTATTTATCTATATTTTTTCTTTTTCTTTTATTTTTTATATATAAATAAAGTTACTAAGTCCTTGATTAATCCCTCAACATGTAAATGTATACAGTGCTTAGAAAAATTCAAAATCTAATCATCTTTCTATTCTTTTATTCCTTAACCTAAAGATCCAACAATACTTCTTATTTTGACTTATATCAAGAAATCCTAGTTTAGAATTTTCCTAATTCCTAAGATCAAGTTAATTCTTTTTAAAATGGATCACAGAGAAAATATTTTTTTATATATTTTTCTCTTTTTTAATAAGAAAAGAAAAATATAAGAAAATTCTAGAAAAATCAAAATCTAAAAAAAAAATCCTATAAATGAAAGAAAAAAATCTATGTTAGTATTTACCCCTCCATACCTATCTCATGCATTGTCCCCAATGTATGCACTGAAAATATAAGCATGAAATAGGTAAAGAAAAGATATCACCCCCTCCTTCGGCTCGGACCAGCGGTGGTGCTAGGTCCGACCGACTATGATCGCCGCCTCCTTTATGCGGTCTGGGCGAGTGGTCTGCTCCTCTACCTGTTTTCTTAGTCTAACTTGCCCCTTAAAGATTTTCTTCATGCCTCTCCAAATGGCAGACAAGAAGGCTCTCGAATCAGTTGGGGGGTCCTACTGCCAAAAAGTCGGGTCATCATCATCCTCCAGGCCGAAGAGAATTCAGCTGGGGCATCTTCAGGCTGGACACTAGGGGTCTAGACAGCATGGAGACAACTGTTATGGACCTTGTTGTCCTCTCTGTTGCAACAAATACTCTATCGTCTGAATCAAAGACTGGGTCTAGTAAGAAGTTCTTACACAGACGAGTTACCAAAACTGGATGTGAGTATTTGGCACCGCGGTGCGTGTGGAGTTTGTGATGATACAGTGAAAGATGATCGTGTTGATGCAAACGATATGCTGCCTAGTCATAAGATCGTGAATAATTTACAGCACCGGCCTATTAAAAGATGTCGTATGGTTAAGCCCAAGAATGTTGCGTTGGATCCAGCGTCCAACGCAATGTATGTTGTGAAAAGTAGTTATGGCTTTGAGCCCTCTATCCTGTTCAGTACATCGAGCCCCCATTATAGTAAGTCATGTACTCAATTAAAGGCAGGGGGTCGCCATGGTGCGGGTTGCTAGGGACTTGTGTGTAGTCCTCCAACATGTCAATAGTGATAATAAGGTCCCCAGTAGGCAAGTGTACCGTGAATTGGTAGTTGTCAAAATCAATTAAGGCTTGATCAATATGGGCGTAAAAGAGCTAGACAAGCTCTGGGCAATAGTAGGCCTCATGGTCAGAATTATCATACACCAACGTGTACCAATTCCATTCCCTTATCCTATCCAAAAATATATGGCCATATCCATGAATATCGCTAAAGAGTCTAGCAAAGTCTTTCTCAGCAAATATTGAGGGTGACATGAAGTAAAATACGAAGGAAAGGAGAAAAAATCGCAAACCTCTCCCGAAATACGTGGGAGGAATTCGAAATCAGTTTGCAGAGAGCAATCGGCAGGGGAAGCAGCAACACGAGTTATAGATCTAAGATCTACAGGAAGCAGCGACCACAGGGAAATTTCGCGGCGCTCTGGACTCCACCAAACTGCCGCGGATGCGCAGCCAGGACTGAGAAAAAGCGACAAAAGGAGGGACTCAAGGGTTGGGAAAATTTGGGTGACGGCGCTCTCTTCTTCCCTTCTCAGATCGGTGCTCAGAATTTAGGGTAGAAAACAGAAGAGGGGTTGGAGGGTATTCATAGGGGCCTGAGAAGGGTAGGTTTCTATATTTACCCCTAGGTGAAAATGAAAATTGCTAACCTAGGGTTAATTTCTGGTTATTATTAAGGAAAATGAGTATATATAGGGGAGAAAGCCTAGGTGCTATTTAGCACTTAGGTCCATTATTATTTTTTATTTTTGTCTTCTCTTTTTTTATTTTTTTATTTTTATATGTTATTTTTATTTATTATTTATTTATTATAAATTATATATATATTATTATTTTACAAGGTAGGTCCCAAAAAGATTTACAATGAACACTGGGGGAAATTGTAGACTGGGTCGCAAAGACCCAGTTCAAGAATATTGTGTGACTCTGACTCCGTGGTGTAGAATGCTTTTAGTCACTGGTCATTGACTTTGAACATGTTAACATTCTTGGAATTTGAAATTTCAATAGCACCATGAGGGGAAACAGTTTTTACAATATATGGTCCTGACCACCTGGTTTTCAGCTTAGCAGGGAAAATGTGGAGTCTGGAGTTATACAACAGAACTTTTTGTCCGGGGACAAAATACTTCCTATTAATGGATTTGTCATAGAAGAGTTTAGTTCTGTGTTTAGAGATCTGAGTATTATAGTATGAATCATCTCTTATCTCTTCCAGCTCGAAAATCTGTAACTTCCTCAAGTCACCGGCTTTCTGTAGGTCAAAGTTTAACTGTTTGATTGCCCATATCGCACGGTGCTCAAGCTCCACCGGAAAATGGCATGGCTTCCCAAATATAACTCGATATGGAGACAAACCGAGGACAGTCTTGTAGGTAGTCCAATATGCCCAAAGGCATCAACAAGTTTGACAGACCAGTTCTTATGATTCTGTCCTACAGTTTTCTCCAATATCAGTTTTATTTGTCAATTAGTAACTTTCACTTGCCCGTTTGTCTGAGGGTGGTAAGCTGTGGATAATTTATGAGAAATAGAGTATTTCCGCATTAGGGTTTCAAAAGCCCGGTTGCAGAAATGACTCCCGTTGTCACTGATTATTGCACGGGGGGCTCCACAGTGCAAAATGATGTTTTCTCTTAAGAGTTTGATGACAACCTGATTGTCATTTGTTCTGATTGGAACAGCTTTACCCTACTTTTAAACATAGTCTACAGCTACCAAAATGAATTTGTTGTCATAAGACATAGGAAAGGGTCCCATGAAATCGATGCCCCACAAATCAAAAATTTCTACTTCCAAGATTTGTGTAAGGGGCATTATGTCTCTGCGTGTGATTCGACCTGTCATTTGAAACTTGGCACAGATTTTGCAAGAAGTATGAACATCCTTGAAGAGAGTGGACCAGTAGAAATCACTCTGAAGAACTTTCTCGGCAGTCTTTCGTGGACCAAAGTATCCACCACAAGCAAACTCGCGACAAAATGTCAAAATGATCTGATGTTCATCCTCAGGAAGACGACTTCTAATTATCTGGTCAGGACAATATTTGAATAAATACGGTTCATCCCAAAAGAAAATTCGTATTTGTGTCATAAAGCGGTGCTTGTCCTGACCAGACTAATTTGAATGTGTTCGTCCGGTTGCAATGTAGTTTGCTATATCAGCATACCAAGGCTCTTTACACATAGTGAAGATGTGTTCGTCAAGAAAATCTTCATTGATCGGCATCGTCTCCGTTGGTGCATTGGGAATCCTTGAAAGGTGATCAGCCACCACATTCTCAACACTCTTTTTATCTTTTATTTCTAAGTCAACCTCTTGCAAAAGAAGTATCCATCGAATAAGCCTAGCTTTTGCATCCTTCTTTTGCATTAAGTCTCTGAGGGTGGAGTGATTGGTGAAAATCGTTGTCCTAGACCCTAGTAGGTACTGATGAAATTTCTCCAACGCAAACACAACTACTAAAAATTTCTTTTCAGTCGTAGTGTAGTTGAGTTGGGCCTCGTTGAGCGTCCTACTAGCACAATAAATCACATGTTGCAAGTTATCAATACGCTGTCCTAGAACAACGCCTATGGCATAATCGGAGGTGTCACACATGATTTCAAAGGGTCTAGTCCAATAAGGTGCTGAGATTACTAGCGCTGAGATAAGTCTTTGCTTTAGCTTCTTCCAAACTTGTAGACATTCTTTATCAAAATTGAAGGGCGCATCTTGTCCTAAGAGATTAGTTAAAGGTCTAGCAATTTTTCTAAACTCTTTAATAAATCTTTTATAGAAGCCAGCGTGCCCTAAGAATGATCTATTGTCTTTTAGGCTTTTTGGTTCCGGGAGCTTTGCTATCACTTCCACCTTTGACATATCAACCTCAATTCTTCTATTTGAAATTTCGTGCCCTAGGACAATTCCTTGCTTGATCATGAAATGACACATCTCCCAGTTGAGTGTCAAGTTTTTCTCCATGCATCTTTATAAAACCAGCTTTAGATGATGCTAGCACTGGTCAAAGGAATCACCATATATAGAGAAATCATCCACAAAAAATTCGAGAAAATTTTCCACCATGTCCGAAAAGAGACTAAGCATGTAACGTTGGAACGTTGTAGGAGCGTTGCATAAATCAAAGGGCATTTGTCTGTATGCAAATGTTCCAAAGGGATAGGTGAAAGTGGTTATTTCTTGATCCTCGGGAGCAATTGGAATTTGGTTGTATCCTAAAAATCCATCTAGGAAACAATAATACTCATGTCCTGTCAATCTCTCGAGTATCTGGTCTATGAATGGAAGAGGGAAGTGGTCTTTTCATGTGGCAACGTTCAGTTTTCGGTAATCAATACAGACTCTAATCTTTATTGGAAGATGAGTTTGTACTAATTCCTTCTTGTCATTTTCTACCACAGTAAAGCCTGCCTTCTTTGGCACGGTGTGGACTGGACTAACCCATTGGCTATCGGATATCGGATAAATGATCCCATTGTCTAATTACTTCACAATTTCAGCTCGGACAACCTCTTGCATGATTGGGTTTAGTCGACGTGGGTCGCGTTTTGGCTTTGCCTCTTCTATTAAGTGAATCTGGTGTTCTACAATGGATGGACTGATCCCCTTTATATCAGCCATGGTCCAACCAATGGCCTCTCGATTTTTCCTCAACACTGCAAGAAGATCCTCTTCTTATTGTTTCGTAAGATGAGATACTATTATCACGGAGAAAGCTTCCTTTTCACCCAAGTACCAATACTTGAGGTGATTAGGAAGAACTTTAAGCTTAGAAGAGGGGACATGATCTATTGATGGTTGTTCCTCTTGTAAGGGAAGGATAGGGGTTGCGTTTGCTGTCCCAAAAAAAAACCACTGTGGATTCAATGATTTGGTCAAGATTGAAGTCATCGGACTCCAATTTGAATTCTTTGTCAGACTCATACTCCATCTCCGCTTCGTGTTCACTTGTCAATCCTTCAATAGAGTTCACTTCGAAAGACTGGTTATCCAAGTCACGAGGTTATTTTTCCAGGTGGAAAACATTTCCCACTTTCGTCATATCTCCGAAAGTCAGACGCATGGACCCATTCCTACAGTTTATGATGGCATTTGCAGTGGCTAGGAAGGGTCATCCTAGAATGACTGGGGTTTGAGCTTTCGGATTTTGTACGGGTTGTGTCTCCAGAACGATGAAATCCACGGGGTAAATGAATTCCCCGACCCATATGAGGACATTTGTAATCTTTCCCTTCGGAATCTTTACAGATCGGTCAGCCAATTGTATAGTAACTCTGGTTGGATGGAGGTCGCCCAGCCTGAGTTGCTGATGCACAGAAAAGGAAAGCAAATTGATGCTGGCTCCTAGATAAAGTAGTGCCCAGTTCATCAAGGTCTGCTCGATGATACATGAAATGGTTGGACTCCCGAGGTCTTTGTATTTCACAGGAATGAGCCCGGTTAATAACTCACTTATGTTAGATGCAAGGAAGACCTTCTTGGGATATCTGTTTTTCTTTTTTTGGTGCACATCTCTTTAAAAATTTTGCATACGAAGGGACTTGTTGTATGGCATCAAGAAGGGGCACATTGATCTGAACCTGATTGAACATTTCCCTAATCTTTTCTGTTTGAGCATTAGTCTTGTTGTTTGCTAGCCTATTAGAAAATGACACAGTAGGCTTGTAAGGTTGCTCATCTGTTTTGTATTTATCATTGCACTTGGAGGTTGATGGTTGTGAACTTGAAGATGGTTCATTTGGATCATTTTGAGTTTGTGGTACGGTCACAAGAGAATTTGACACTGATTTATTGGGAACATGATGACTAGAAACCTGATTGTCAACTTGTTTTCTGGATCTCAAGATATGAACAGTGTTGCATTGTTTCGGACTTATGTCTTCAGCTTCATGAATAGGAAAGGGGTTCTTAGGATTAGGCAATGGCTGACTAGGCAGCGTTCCCTTTTGTCTTTCATTTAATGAGTTAGCTAGTTAACCTATTTGAACCTCTAACCTATTAATAGCTTAGTTGTGGTTGTTCATCATTGACGTCTGGGTTTTGGACAAGGTTTCAATCATTCTTTCCAAATCTGACATTTTTTTTATCTGGATGATTCTGTTGTTGTTGTTGATATGTAGGTTGGAAGTTATGTTGGTAATTTGATTGAAAATTCAGCTGACTTTGGTGGAAATTGAAAAACACCTAGAGGGGGGTGAATAGGTGTAAATGCTAATCTAGAACTAAATGCAAAACTAAGTGCGCTAAATGCGGAAGCTAATGCAAATATTGCAATCACACTTAATACAATCAACAAGTGTAGCCGAATTCCCCGTGAAGGGCTCTGGACTAACTCCTCTTGATTCCCCTTGAATGGGTTGAGGTGCTATGTGAAGCTCTTGTTGATTAGGTACAAGTGAGGCACACACAAACAACCAAGCATATACAAGATATAGCAATATGAAATATGCAAGGCACAACACAAGCAAATAGATATGGCAATATGAACTATGCTCAACACAAGCAAATATGATATGATGTTATGAATGATGCTTTGCACAATATAAAGAGAGAGAGAGTTAGAGAGACAATGGATCAAACGCTAAGACCAAGATATGTTTCGAGGTTCGAGCACCTTGCTCTACATCCCCGCCTACACCACCGTGTAAGATTTCCAATCCACTATCTCCCACCGAGGGAACCTCTACCGAAGAGGATTTGTTACAACTCTAGGAGTACCAAACTCCTCTCTCAAACAACCACCTCACAACCGAGGGGTAGGCCCGTAGCCAATACAACCAACACCTCTACCGAAGAGGGTTTACAACCAAAAAATCAAGGGTTTACAACAAGTGGTATATCTCAACCACAAACCTCTTTCCTTTTTCTCTTTTCCACAAAAACAAGATCCTAAATAGATTAGGATAGAAGATAGCTCAAGTGTGAAAAACTAGGTGTTTTTGGAAACAAGCAACAAAGAAAAAAAACTACTTGGGAAATCTCTTATAGATGATAGAAAGTGAAAGCCAATTCAATATCCCAAAAGCCTAATTTTCTTTGATTTTTCAAAAACCCAAAACAATAAAGATGAAATCTTTTTAGCACAAAAACTATTTTGAAAACTTGTTTAAACACTAGAAAAACACTGAAATTTTTCTTCTTGAAAGCCTTAACAAAACAGCCCAAGAGTTGGGGTATTTATAGCCCCCAAACAAAACTAGCCGTTAGAGCTGAGCTGGCAGCTCTGACAGGCCTGGCGGTCGACCGGCCCGGTCGACCGCCAACGATCTAAAATATGACCGTTGGGCAACCACGGTCGACCAGCCCGGTCGACCCAAACAAACAGAGAGCACTGCTCTCAGCCCGGTCGACCGTCCCGGTCGACCGTCCCAGTGACTCCAAACGTGCACAGATTTGTGCACGTCGGTCGACCGGCCCGGTCGACCGACTTCACCCAAGTCGACTAGATCAGGTTGACTAGTCGACTGATTGAAGCCTGGAACAAAAATCTAGGTCAGAAAACACTGTAAAATATTTTTCTAAAAATCTTTTAACACTTCCAAAAAATCCACAAAATTTGTTTTATCATTTTATATTGAAACTCAAACAAGTGATAAAAATTTCAAGACATATATCAATCATATCAATTCATTTTTGTGTCTTGCCAATTTCATCAAAAACAAAACTTGTATTTTTATCAAACTTGATTTTTCCAAAACATGAATAGGATAGTCAAAATAAGTTTGTCTAGCAAGTTTAAAGCATGTATGTATATCTAGAACATATCTAATATACATAGAAATAAAGTAAACTTATTTTGATCTACTATTCATGAAAACCAAATCTAAAACATAAAACGTGTGTGTTGTGTGCACTTGAGCATATCAACTATATTAAGCTTTACAAATGGATCTAAAACACACTATCTAAACTAAGGATACCTAAGTCTTCTTGATGATCTTCATCTTCAAGTTGACTTGCTCCCAAACTCCATCCATGGGCTAGGCAATGTGTGATCTTGAAGCTTTGGCCCTGGAATCAACATGAAAAGCATCTAAACACCTTGTTGAAGCTAATCACCAACTAATATCTTGGTTAAAGATCTGAAACTTAAACAACAAAAGATTATTAGTAAACATAACTACATGAGTTAATCATCATCAAAACTAGGGTGGAAGGCCTTTGGGCCAACAATCTCCCCCTTTTTGATGATGACAAAACTCATGGAGTTATATATGCATGGATTAAAGTTAAGCTTCAAAGAAGCTCCCCCTTAACTCATGCATAAACAAATAAATAAAAGTCAATGAAGCTCAAAAATATGTATGCAAATGTATGGAGATAAAACATATCAAATTCTTCAAATTCTTTTTCTCCTATTTGCAAAACAAAACATATATGCATATCTATTGTTTATTTGTTAAGCATGAGAAAACTAAACACAAGTATGCATATAAACATGTATGCATCAACATGCATAAAACATATTCTAGAAGCTCTAGTTACCAATTAAATTAATAAAACATTAACAAGAACACTAGATGCTCTAGATACCAATAAAACTTACTAATAAAACTTAATATATGTAAAAACATAAGTATGCATATATAAAAACATGTACCAATCATGCATAGAAGGAATTTGAGTTTTATATATGCATGTTAAACTCTCAAATAATTCTCCCCCTTTTTGTCAATCATCAACAAAGGGGTAAACAATCAAACAATAAAAGAGGGGTAAAAATCTTTCTCCCCTTTTAAGTCAATCAAAACAATAAAACAATGTTCTCCCCCTTTTTGTCTAAAACAAAAACAAAGTCAATAAGGGGTGACAATCAATTTGGATATCAATATAAAAATATGTCAATGAAGCATCTTGATATCAATTGAAAATAAACAAAGATTAATAAATGTTATATGCTATATACATTCATGAAGAGGAAGACGCTAAGTTAGCTTCCCTACACATATGCATTACATGAAGGAGGGATGTTAAGCCCTAATTCACATAACACACATTATGTAATGAATAAGAGGAGATGTGAAGCTCCCCATACACACGTGTATCACATAAAGAAGAGATGTTAAGCTCTTCAATACACTCAACATGAATCTATATGTGGGAGAGATGTTAAGCTCTCCTTGCATATAAGAAATATAAATCAAAACTTTTGTATTTTCTTTAAACAAAATTTTTAGATACCAAATTAAAACACAAGACATCTTGATATCAAAACATAGTATTTTTTAAGTCATATAAACAATTTAAATGACTATTTTCTATAAGCAAGGGAGTGGAAAACTAAATACCAATTGAAATAAAAAATCGAATTTTCTCCCCCTTTATGAAATACCAACAAAAATTATGCGTAGGTTTGAAATAAGATACCAATTGAAAACTAAATCAATTGAAATGAAGTGAAGTTCAAGCTCTGGCATAAACAAAATTTGTGTGAAAAATTTATATCTTAAGCACAAATAAACAAGTATATGTGTATGAAATAGAATGAGTACCAATCACCAATAGATGATACCAATTGAAAATGTACATACACAATAAACATATGAGTATACAAAAAGAATCAAATTGATACAAATTGAAAGAGTTCAATGATACCAATTGATATAACAATAAAAGCATGTGTATACTTCATATAACCAATACCTCCCAATCATGGTTCAAGTTTTAAATGATTTTCATTTTAAAGCATACATGAACATGATCTCCCATCCATCCTCCCATAGATGGTAGGGGTTTTCAAAAAATAGATTTAAAAATGTAGTTTTGTTTAAAAAACACTACCAAATTGAAGAATACGAACTAGTCAAAATGAAAAACTTGTTAACTAGTGCGAAATCCTTCAAGCAAGGAATAAACTAAAAATAATTTTCACAAAACATGAAATCCACATGATAATCAACACTCTAATTCAATTAGGCATAAATATGACTCATGAAAACAAAACATGAGCAAGTAATAAATGTGAGTGTACAAATAAAGTGTGAATATCATAATCATGAAAATTTTTTCATTAAGCTCAAAATTCCTTGAAACAAGAAAACATGAAAATCATTAAAACTTATTTAATTTTCAAGGTATATGTATGTCTAATACGAACTAAAGTATACATACATATCCAAAACACAACGAGTCCACAAAATGTATGCATTAAGGCACGTGGCTCAAAAAGGATAAACATGTATATCTAATAGTTTGGACAAGAGAGACATATACATGAAGTTAAACAATTAAACACAAAACATGAAACTTTAAATTTCCATTAAAAACAAGTTTCATTTCAAGGCATATGTATGATTTGTCAACACAAAAGTATACATACATATCCCTAAACACAATTGAGTCCATATATAGATTTGCATGAAAGGAAAATGACTCAAGGGGTATACATGTATATCTTTAAAGTTTGGCAATACAAACATATACATGAAGTGAAAAATCATAAAATAAATCCAAAAATGGAATACAAGTTTGAAATGTATGAATCATCAAAACTAGACTATACTAGCAAATCTAATGGGTTCAAATAAGCAATCAAGCCCAAACATATATAGATTTATTTGTGGCCCACTAAATGTACAAGTATATACCTAGTCGTAATGAAAACTAACATTCAAACACATATTCAAAACATGAAGCATCAAATAAAAATCATCATGGTAAAACTAAAACATGATTACTATGTAAATTCACATGTATTAGATTCATGATGTACATTATAGCTTAAACAAAAGTGAGAACACTAAGTATGGGTTCATATTAGCATTTGTGTCTCAAATACTATACATGTATGTCAAGGATCTAATAAACATGGTATTTACATACTAATCCATAGACATCAAAACATGCTATAAACAATGAAATGGAAAGCATGTAAATAATAAATGGGAGTAAAGGATTATTACCAAAACCGAAGAAGCAACTCTCCTTATCTCCAAAACATGGTGGTTCTCTCCACCAAATCTTCCCTTGAAAGTGATGCATCCATATGATTTCCTTTAAGCTTGGAACGCATCCACTCCAGGGTGTCATCACTCTCACGTCATGTGAGAGCCCACACCTACATCAAAAATAATAGGAGGGGTGGTCTTTGGTACCCATACTCTTTTGGGTCCATGGGGGTTAGTACCTTCTCTAACCCAAACAAAATTCTTTGCTAAATTTGCAGTATGTAATCTATCATAACAAAATTTAGCAAGGTGGCCCTTACGTCCACAATGTGTACAAGTGTACACATAAGCATACATCGTGTTAGGGTGTCCGTGAGAAGCATGTGTATGCCGTAGAGGGTGTGCATGCATAAAGGATGGAACTTGTTTCTTTCGAACCAAGGTTTCCAAACGTGAGTGGTTCATGGCACATTGGCTCATAGTGGAGCCCAAACAATCAACCTTCTTCTTAAGCAAACAAATATCATCATTAATCTTAGAAGAAGAAGTGTGGCATGCAATAGGTGAAGTGTGTGATACTACCCTAGCATGGCAAACATGTGCATCAATCTTATTTTGCAAAACAACATTCTTATCTAAACAAACATTCAACTCATTTGAAATAGAAATAATTTTGTTTTTCAAAGCAACATTCTCTTTTAAAACAAAATCAACTTTAGAAGACAAATTTTCATTTTTCTTCAAGATAGCATGGCAATCATTTTTAGATTTTAAAAATTCATTTTCTTTAAGTGCAAGATCAAGTTGAGATTTTAATGAATCCCTCTCATTAGCAATCTCCTCTTTCTCTTGCAAAGCAACATCAAGTCTAGCAATCAAATTTTTATTTTCATTATTAATGCCTAAACTCTTCTTTTTCAACAAATTATATTTATCTATTAATTTTTCACAAACAATAGAAAGTTCTTCATTCAAAGCATGAGGATCAACATAATGATTTGAAGAACTAGCACAATCATCATTATCTAAGTGGGTTTCCGATTGTACCTCAAGGGAGTCATTCCCTTGGACCATATAGCATTGTTGTGGCTCGGATTCTCCACTAGATTCCTCTTCTTGTTGGATTTGGACTTGAAGCTTGGAGGTGTTGGTGGTTGTTGTCAACATGTTCCACACTACAAAAGCGGAATCAATATTAGAAACATGTATAAGATATTCTTTTGAAAGTGTGCTTCTAATGGCCTCTAGGGCTTGTGCATTGGCCCCTATATTATTGCGATCTCCAAGATAGCATTTCTTGGTGGCCGCAAGAAAGACATGCAAACCTAGGGTTTTTAGGTACATGGACATCCTATACTTCCAAACAACAATGTTGGAAGGGTCAAAGCTAGGTGGGGTCATGAAGTCCATGGCAAACTATATGAGTGTGCAAACAAGCAAATGCAAACAATAGATTAGCAACCAAATGGATCTCACTCCTAGGATGTTAAGCCTAAGTATCAGGAGCACTAGCTCTGATACCAATTGAAAAACACCTAGAGGGGGGTGAATAGGTGTAAATGCTAATCTAGAACTAAATGCAAAACTAAGTGCGCTAAATGCGGAAGCTAATGCAAATATTGCAATCACACTTAATACAATCAACAAGTGCAGCCGAATTCCCCGTGAAGGGCTCTGGACTAACTCCACTTGATTCCCCTTGAATGGGTTGAGGTGCTATGTGAAGCTCTTGTTGATTAGGTACAAGTGAGGCACACACAAACAACCAAGCATATACAAGATATAGCAATATGAAATATGCAAGGCACAACACAAGCAAATAGATATGGCAATATGAACTATGCTCAACACAAGCAAATATGATATGATGTTATGAATGATGCTTTGCACAATATAAAGAGAGAGAGTTAGAGAGACAATGGATCAAACGCTAAGACCAAGATATGTTTCGAGGTTCGAGCACCTTGCTCTACATCCCCGCCTACACCACCGTGTAGGATTTCCAATCCACTATCTCCCACCGAGGGAACCTCTACCGAAGAGGATTTGTTACAATTCTAGGAGTACTAAACTTCTCTCTCAAACAACCACCTCACAACCGAGGGGTAGGCCCGTAGCCAATACAACCAACACCTCTACCGAAGAGGGTTTACAACCAAAAAATCAAGGGTTTACAACAAGTGGTATATCTCAACCACAAACCTCTTTCCTTTTTCTCTTTTCCACAAAAACAAGATCCTAAAGAGATTAGGATAGAAGATAGCTCAAGTGTGGAAAACTAGGTGTTTTTGGAAACAAGCAACAAAGAAAAAAACTACTTGGGAAATCTCTTATAGATGATAGAAAGTGAAAGCCAATTCAATATCCCAAAAGCCTAATTTTCTTTGATTTTTCAAAAACCCAAAACAATAAAGATGAAATCTTTTTAGCACAAAAACTATTTTGAAAACTTGTTTAAACACTAGAGAAATACTGAAATTTTTCTTCTTGAAAGCCTTAACAAAACAGCCCAAGAGTTAGGATATTTATAGCCCCCAAACAAAACTAGCCGTTAGAGCTGAGCTGGCAGCTCTGACAGGCCTGGCGGTCGACCGGCCCGGTCGACCGCCAACGGTCTAAAATATGACCGTTGGGCAACCACAGTCGACCGGCCCGGTCGACCCAAACAAACAGAGAGCACTGCTCTCAGCCCGGTCGACCGTCCCGGTCGACCGTCCCAGTGACTCCAAACGTGCACAGATTTGTGCACGTCGGTCGACCGGCCCGGTCGACCGGCCCGGTCGACCGACTTCACCCAAGTCGACTAGATCAGGTTGACTAGTCGCATGATTGAAGCCTGGAACAAAAATCTGGGTCAGAAAACACTGTAAAATATTTTTCTAAAAATCTTTTAACACTTCCAAAAAATCCACAAAATTTGTTTTATCATTTTATATTGAAACTCAAACAAGTGATAAAAATTTCAAGACATATATCAATCATATCAATTCATTTTTGTGTCTTGCCAATTTCATCAAAAACAAAACTTGTATTTTTATCAAACTTGATTTTTCCAAAACATGAATAGGATAGTCAAAATAAGTTTGTCTAGCAAGTTTAAAGCATGTATGTATATCTAGAACATATCTAATATACATAGAAATAAAGTTAACTTGTTTTGATCTACTATTCATGAAAACCAAATCCAAAACATAAAACGTGTGTGTTGTGTGCACTTGAGCATATCAACTATACTAAGCTTTACAAATGGATCTAAAACACACTATCTAAACTAGGGATACCTAAGTCTTCTTGATGATCTTCATCTTCAAATTGACTTGCTCCCAAGCTCCATCCATGGGCTAGGCAATGTGTGATCTTGAAGCTTTGGCCCTGGAATCAACATGAAAAGCTTCTAAACACCTTGTTGAAGCTAATCACCAACTAATATTTTGGTTAAAGATCTGAAACTTAAACAACACAAGATTATTAGTAAACATAACTACATGAGTTAATCATCATCAAAACTAGGGTGGAAGGCCTTTGGGCCAACAGAAATTAGGTTGATGAGATTGAGCAGGGTATTGGTGTGGAAGTTGTTGCCTTGGTTGCTCAGGACCAGACTGACTCCATGAGAAATTTGGATGGTTCCTCCATCTCGGATTATATGTCTTGGAGTATGGATTGTAGTTGGGTCTGGCATATGTTGCATTCATATTTTCAGGGAACATTTGAGCTTGGTAAACAGGACACTCCTCAAAGAGGTGGGTGAGAGCATGGCAATAGGTACAACCCAGATTGATCACTGATGTTAGGTTGACCTGGTTCACTGAATTGGGTTCCCTAGCCTAGAATAATTCTAGCCTCCTCATCAATTGTGTTATTTTTGCCTCAACAGCTATAGAGGATTCAATTGAATGCATACTAGTTCTGGAAGTAGTGGGGTTAGTTTTCTCGGGGCAAGACTCCCACTGAATGATTTTTTCTGCTAAAGCTTCATATAGGTCCCAACCTTGGTCCTCATCTTTCTTCAAAAATTTTCCTTGACACATAGTCTCAAGGAGTGTCTTAGTTTGGTAGTTTAATCCGTCATAGAGAATTTGGCACTGCCTCCACTTCTCTATTCCGTGGTGAGGACATTGGGCTAATAAATCCTTAAACCATTCAAAATACTTCCAGAATGGTTCATTTGTTTCTTGCTTAAACTGCGTTATATTTTTTTCTGATGAGGGCCGTTTTATGAATGAGATAGAACTTCTTAAGAAAGACCTTGATAAAATCATCCTATGATGAACTAGAACTAGCAGGCGGATTATATAGCCACTTCTTGGCTATGTCCTTAAGTACAAAGGGAATGAACCTCAATCTAACAACGTCTTCCCCCAATTGGGAAATTCTCATCAGCAAACATACTTCTTCAAACTCAAGAATGAAGAAATACGCATCCTCAGATTCTAGGCCATGAAACCTAGGGAGTGTGTTTATGAACTGAGGCTTTAGCTCAAAATTGTTTCTATTTGCCTTAGGTAGAAGAATGCACAAAGGAAGTGAAGTGCGAATTGGTAGAACTTGTCTTAGAGAGAATATGATTCGCCATGATTAGAATTGTATCAGGAAGTGGTGTGTGTGCAAGTGTAGTATTCCTAACAAGTCTTGATGAGATAGGATCCCGGCACCACTCTTGCATGCACAATCACAGACAACGTTCACCCAACAAATAAGCGAAAAAGGAAAATAACAAACAAAAATAAAGAAAAATAATCACCAAGCTATCTAGGATCTTTGGACCTAGAAGATTCCTAACTTGGCGATTACCTGAGAAAGGTTGTTGCTCGAATCAGACCACAGCTAATCAGCCAGGTAGGGGCTAAATACGGTGGGAAGAATCCGTGCGTAAGCAACGAGCCTTAATTACGCCAAACCACGGTATCTTCAAGGTGTAACCTCTTAATCCCCAACCTTAAACACTGATTTGATTGGAGTATGGATCAAAAATAATTTCCAACCACAGCTAATCTCTTATCAAGTCCAGATGTCCCTAGGGGCTAACATCTATTAATTTTATTTTAAAGCTTGGGATTGTAAGTGCTTGGAATGTTGTTTTTAGGCTAAGGAAGGGTGATGAAATCCCCACCTTATCATGTTATTGCAAGTGTACAGTATATGCAAAATGATTCACTCCAAGCGATTTAAATCAACCAAGAGATGAGTCCTATTCAATATGCTATGCAAACGTACCTTGCTCCAGCACTTTTCAACAGAAAAGTAAATGAATTAAAAGATACGTGACTAAATGCAAACATCTAATCAATTTTAAAATTTTCAACAAATTTTTACTGTTGATTTATTAGCAGGATCCTGGTGATGGTATACAAGAAATAAATTTTTGCAGCAAGCTATATTTTTGCAAAGCAAGCAGCTCTGCAAAAAAAATTATGAGTAGTGAACTCTTCCTTGCCGCAGATCCGCGGCCAGAGCTGAGAATAAGCTGCAATTCAGAGGGTACTTGGTCTCTGCTTTCTAGAGTAGAGGCCCAAGACCACTTATATGTTACTCCAAATCTTGTTTTCCTGTTTCCTCAACCTGTAACCTGTAACAGAGAAGAAAAAATTTATTTTAGGGGCCGTTTGTTTCGCGTAAAAGTCCGTAATTCGTAAATGACTTACAACCCAGTTACAAGTACAGCGTTTGTTTGGACCGTAATTCATAAAAGATTTGCACAACCAATTACCACTCACTTGCAACCCAATTACCACTCACTTACAGCCCAGTTACAGTTAATTTTGTGGTCAAGCAAATTTGTATTATTTTTTTATGTTAATATTAAATTTTTTTAATATTTAGCATTTTTAATATTTATTTGTAATATTAAAACTTTTTAAATTACCAAATAGTTAAGTTTGTGGTCAACTTTTTCATTTACGACTTACACATTACGACAACCAAACATCGTAAAACACAATACACTTTTTCACTTACAACTTTATATTACCAACCAAACACCATAAAGCTTACATGCATGTAACTCATTTACAACTGTAAAAGACTTTACCAATTACGACTTACGAATTATGGCCAGTTACGACAACCAAACAGGCCCGTAGCCTAACTCTCAGGGGATGGCTTAGGGGGGGTGTGGTGCCCATAAAAAGGGTATCTCACCATCTCAAGTCACTTGAAAAATCTAAACTTCTCTCCCTTTTCAATACACTCTCTCTTTCTCTTTCAAACTTAGCAAGATTCCGATGTGCTGGATGAGTGAAAGAAGATTCAGACTGAAGGGAAGCATTCCGAGTAAGTTATTTTATATTTTCATAGTTTTTAGATTTTTGAGGCATTTCATTAAACACGTAGTACACACTGATTAACAGTACTAATTTTACCATGTAAAACGTATGCTAAATGCTAAAATCCCTATAAAATTATGTAGAACACCTAAGATATGCCTCCTAATTATCATAATTTTTAATTGATTTTTTGAAATTTATTTTCAATTGAAAAAAAGGAAACTGTGTTGTGCACTGTGCTGTGCACTGTGCAGAGCACAGTTCAGACCAGGGCAAGGCTTGGCCGAAGCCAGCCCAGTCCGGGCCTGGTCGAGCCAGGCCAGACCCGGTCGGGCCAGACCCAAATGGGTTTGTGCCCTGTACAGACCCAGTCCAGGTCTGTGTTTTACAGACCCGGGTTCGGGTCTGTTTTACAGACACAATCCCGAACCCGGCCCTAATTTAAAAAAAAGAAAAAGAGAAAGAGAAAAAGAAATTAAGAAGAAAGAAAAAAGAAAGAAAGAAATAAAATATAACAAAAATATGTAGAAAATTTACTATAGTAATTTATTGTAGCTGATCCAGACCCATAACTGTAGCAGACCCGTTCTGTAGCAAACAGATCCGTTAAGCCTTTTATTGATTTTTTAAGTTTATTTTAATTCAGAAAATTCCAGAAAATTCACAAAAAATTCTAGAAAATTTACAGAAAATCACAAACTAAATTTGGGACTCTGTAAATTATTTTGAGTGTAATATTACTTAGAATTACATGAAATTAAATATTCTTTATAATTATTAATTAATGATAATTTATTTTAAAATGGCCAATAAATTTCTAAATAGCATAAAAAATATAAAATTTATAATTCAGTAATAAATAAACATTATACATAAATATATTAGTTTATGCATGTATTTTATCATGAAATTATATTTTTAAATGGTTGCTAAAATTCAGATATTGAATTATTTGGAAATATTAACCAACCAAAATTATAATAAATAGTAAAAATTACATTCTCATTCAACTTCTCACTGAATAAATAACATGTCAAGTCTCTAATTAATTCACGTAATATTTAGGCCGCGAATTTTACCCAGAGCCGATTGCAGTTATGAGAATTCAGATTCCAACGACAGAAGGCAAGTACACATACTCTCTCTCCTCTGTGTTCCTTTATTAGTTTATAAATTCCTTTTCGATCTCGATTTTCATATCCTTCCCTGATCATGTGTCGTGTAAGACATGCATGTATAGGATGTTTGTTACATAAATGATCATTCAAGTATAACTATAAATTAGTAAATATTGTACAAATTAAGCTCATGTCACCTTATCTCATGATTACTATTTTATGATTATATCTACATCCTAATACACTGGCATCACTTATACTATTATGTATTTGTCACTCGATGTTGTCACCAGTTTCTATTTTTTTAAAATTTTGATGTGTATTGTAATCACTATTTGACATTGATACTCTTGATACTGATCTCTAATCCTGTCACGCTGAGTCACACATTATCTTGCATTTACATTGATTAATAAAATTAACCAAACTATAGTTACTGGGAGAGACTAAAGCAGGGGAAATCCAGGGAGGTGTGCTTGGAAGGGTGACCCCTTGTGGGTTTGGATGCTATGCGTTATCTTGTTATTTATGTGTGCTCTTGTTATTACATGTTACATGATACCTGAGTACAGTGAACTGTTTCTCCCTGCTATCAGGATCCACTAACGCATCACTTGTTTGATATGTTGTTGTTGTTCTGTGGGATGGAGCACAGGATGGCTGTATTAGCTAGGGTAATAAAACATACTAGTCTTAGAATTATCATTTGTGATATGGATAATCTTGACTACATGATGTTCCTCGACTTGTATTATTGTTCTTAACTTGTGATCTTGTATTCTTGTGACCTGATGATGATATATGACATTACTCGTCCAGGGCACTTCATGCTCATTATATACAAGTCATAGTATACATTCATGACCTTATTTCACATGATCTAGGTTCTGTTACTCTCGCTGGTATCTTACCTATCAGTTTATATTACCCTCAGATTTATAATTCATTGATTCCAGTGCTCTACTTATATTGCCCTTTACTTTCACACTTCCATATTATTATTTTCTCTTTTCTTGAGTGCACTTACTGGTCCGCTTCTGACGGGCCTTGATTTTTCAACATCAGAGCTTGAGGAGACTAACGAGCCACTATTTGAAGAAACCTAGGAAGACTACCAGGCATGAGTCTAACGTCTCTAGTCATATGTATTTTGGCATTTTGTCTTGTTATGATGTCTCGATGCCAAAATTGTATCTTCTTTTATTTCTGCTTTGTTATGTTTTCAATCTTGTATCTAGACAAAGACTATTGTAGATGTATATCTTTTATGTGAAAATGAAACTTCTGGTTGTCTTTGTACATGTATGCGAGAATTTGTCTCCTTTACTACAGTGTAAGATATTCATGGGAGAGATTTCTCTCTTCGTGAGTATTTGCTGGCCATCGTCACGTACTCGTATTCCGTATTTTGGGAAGCGGGAGTGACATAATTTTGTTTGGTATCAAAGCCAGTTTTATTTTAATTTCGCACCATATAAAGACAATCAGATTCACATATAAGAAAAAGCATCTATAATTGTCTCGATACTCATCGTTAGCCTAAACTCGTGTCTTAGATTCTCTTCTAAACTATTCCCTATCTGTTTCAGACACTCTGGATTGAAAAAGAAATGTTTCCTCCTCTCAAGTCGACCCAATCTCAGAGAACACAGAAATCCTCCAAACTCTGAAATGCTTGCTGGAATTGCAGCAGGATCAGAGTGGCCTGCTTTGGGCCAGAATAATCAGGGCCCAGGAGACTGTGGAGCATGCTCTGATGTTGTTAAGCTTTGACCATGTGTTGACTAAGGCGGGGAACGTCTCAAAATTTTGAAGGTTGCAACCAAGTAACTTTTCAGGAAATGAGACACCACTAGAGGCGAAACATTGGCTGATCAAGACAGAGCAACTGCTGAATGCCGTAAAAATTCCTGAGGAAGACTGGGTTGATGTAGTGAGCATCCAACTTACTGATATCACCCATATTTGGTGGACTGCTGAGATGGAAAGTCTGACTCCACCCATCAGCTGGAAGACATTCAGTGAGAGCTTCTTGGTAAAGTTCTTTCCTATAACTGCCATAGTAGAGATGGAGCGAAAATTCATCAACTTGAATCAAGGGGGACGTACCGTGGATCAGTATGCCGCATAATTTACCAAACTCAGTCGCTTTGCTCCATACATGGTGGCACAAGAAGGGGACCGTGCCAGGAGGTTTCTTCAAGGGCTGGATATCAACATTCAGAGCCATATTGTTATACTTTCGCTCAACACCTACGCCCAAGTTCTAGAGACAGCAAGCACTCAGGAGCAGATCTTACAGCAAAGGAGGCGACTGCTATGGCTCTCCCAAAAATGCCCAATGAACCATATTCCTGGTAGATCTGGTATCAGGCCCCCACCACACAAGAGGCCTACCCTAGTTTCAGCACCTGCTTCCATTATAGCTTGGAAGGAGTTGGTTGCACCTTCTGTCATCTGCCTAGTCATACTCTGAAGGACTGTAGATGGGCAAATCGCAAGTACCTGGCCTACGGGGCTAGTAATCATCAGCTCCGCGATTGTCCTAAGGCCAACAATTCCATATACAGAGGACTTATGTCGCAACAGGCCCCAACCCACGCATAGTCCCGAGTTGCACTTCTAACCCAGCATGAGATGTTCCTTAGAACCAAGTGAAAGACGCCTCAGTAAAGCCGACCAGTGAAGAGGTAGGGTCGGGCCTACAATCTGACTTTAGAGGAAGTTGAAGTGGCTGATGGAGTCGTCGCAGGTGCCATCTTAGTACAATCTATTCCTGCACATGTTCTCGTCGATTCTGGGGCTACCCATTCTTTTATTTCTACAAATTTTATTGCTCGGCACCACATTTCTTGTAATGATATGGTTAATCCCTGGAACATAGCCATGGGAGGCAGGATAGTTGTTTGTTCTAAGAAATATAGGAAGTCCCCTGTAGTGATATGTGGTAGAGAGTTTCTAGCCGATCTGATAGTCATAAACAACTCTGGGTTTAACGTTGTCTTGGGCATGGATGGTTAGGTACTTCCTATGCTCTCATTGACTGTAGGAAGAAGAAAGTTACTTTTTGGGTCCCGAGTCAGCTAGAGTTTGAATTCCATGCTGGGGATATAACTCTAGAGCAAGCCCAATTCAAGAAGAGGCAATTGAAGGGGGTGCTTGAGTCCTTGAACTCTAAGGAGCAGGTTAATATGCCTGAGGTGATATGTGAATTTCTTAACATCTTTCCTGAGGATCTCCTTAGACTACCGCCTATCTGAGAGATTGAATTTAGTATCAAAGTCTTGCTTGGAACAACCCCTATTTCCAAGGCGCCGTACCGCATGGCTTCGGTAGAACTAGCGGAACTAACAAAGAAGATTCAAGATATGCTCAATAAGGGGTTAATTCGACCGAATGCTTCACCCTAGGGCACTCCAGTCCTTTTAGTCAAGAAGAAGGATGGTAGCTAGCGACTATGCATTTATTACCGGGAGCTGAATCACGTCACAGTCAAGAATAAGTATCCCTTACCCTAGATTGATGATCTCTTCGATCAACTGGGGGAAGCCACAATATTCTCTAAGCTAGATGTCCATTCTGGTTATCACCAAGTGCGGGTGAAAGCTGAAGATCTATCTAAGACTAATTTTTCGACGCGATATGAATATTTCGAGTTCATTGTTGTGCCATTCAGAGTCACCAATTCTCCTGTGGTATTCATGGACTTGATGAATCACGTCTTTGATCCATACTTAGATCAATTTGTCGTGGTCTTCATTGATGATATCCTAATCTATTCCAAGACCAAAGAGGAGCACGCTGAGCACTTCAGGATTATCCTGCAAACTCTAAGACAAGAGAAGTTATATGCAAAGCTTAGTAAATGCTCTTTTTGGCTAGATCATGTCTCATTTCTCAGGCACATCATATCTGGGGATGGCATCTCGGTGGATCCAGTGAAAGTAGAAGCTGTCAGAGATAGGCCAATCCCTAAGTCTGTCACAGAAGTGAGAGGTTTTCTTGGACTGGCTGGCTACTATCATCGGTTTGTCCAAAATTTCTCCAGGATCGCTGAACCTCTAACCAAGTTCGCTAGAAAGGAAGTGAAATATCGATGGACTGAGGAATGCCAGTTAGCATTCGAGGAACTGAAGGATCGATTGACGACAACACCAGTTCTAGCAATTCCAGATGGATCTGGGAGGATGGTGATACATAGTAATGCTTCTGGATGTGGCCTGGGCTGTGTGTTGATGCAACGAGGCAGAGTGATATCATTTGCCTCAAGACAACTGAAGCCCCATGAGAGGAATTACCCAACCCATGATCTGGAACTGGCGGCGGTCACCTTCGCCCTTAAGGTGTGGAGACACTATCTTCTCAGGGAGCGTATGGAGATATTCACAAATCATAAGAGTCTCAAGTACATTTTTACTTAGAAGGAGCTCAAAAGGCGCCAGAGGAGATGGCTAGAGCTCATGGTGGACTATAATCTAGATCTGCAATACCACCCTGGGAAGGTGAATGTAGTTCCTGATGCTCTCAGTAGGGAGCCCACTTTCATGATGATGACTCAACAGAAGGAGATGGAGGGAGACATTATTAGGCTAGACTTTGAGATCATTCTACCTGGAGATATGGAAGACTCATAACCTTGGTGACTCAACCATCTCTGATCGAAAAGATCAAGGAAGTTCAGAAGGAAGACCCTAAGTTGCAGAAGATTAGAGAAGAAGTGAAAGCCGGACTAAGGTAGGATATAGTCATCCATGCAGATGGTTCGCTTCGGTTCAGAAGCAGACTCTGTGTACCATCTGGGGAAGTTCGAAGAGAGTTGCTATCTGAAGCTTACAGTTTCCTTTATTCGGTACACCTTGAGGGTACTAAAGTGTACAGAGAGCTCAAGCAATACTTTTGGTGGCATGTGATGAAGAGAGAGATAGCTCAATTCATAGCCCATTGCCTTATATGCCAAAAAGTCAAGGCGGAAAGCCAGAGGATTGTCGGGCTGCTACAGCCACTCCCTATTCCCGAATAGAAGTGAGAGAATATCACCATGGACTTTGTTGTAGTCCTGCTTAGGAGTCTAAAAGGGAACAATGCTATATGGGTAATCATGGACCGACTCACTAAGAATGCTTATTATACCTTTCAGAGTCGGACAGTCCGCAGAAGCACTAGCAGAGAGGTACATATATGAAATAGTCAAACTACATGGAGTCCCTGTTAGTATTGTTTCACATAAAGACACTAGATTTGTGTCGCGTTTCTGGGGTAGTCTTCAGAGGAACTTAGGCTGCAAGTTAAAGTTCAGCACGACATTCCATCCTCAGACTGATGGCCAATCAGAAAGATCCATCCAGATTTTAGAGGATATGCTTAGAGCCTGCATATTGGACTTTAAGGGATTATGGGATGACCATCTGTATTGAGTGGAGTTCTCCTACAACAACAGCTATCAGGCTCGTATCCAGATGGCTCCATATGAGGCACTCTATGGGAAAAAGTGCATATCTCATGTGTGCTAGGATGACATTGGCGAAAGGAAGTTGTTCGGCCCAGGTCTGATTTTGCAAATAGTAGAGAAGGTGGCCAAGATCAAGAAACATATGAAAGCCGCTCAAGATCGTCAAAAGAAGTGGGCCGATGCCAAGTGAAGACCCTTAGAGTTTGCAATAGGTGACCATTTATTCCTTAAGATCTCACCAACTCTAGGGGTCATTAGGTTCGGTTGCAGTGGGAAACTGAGCCCCATATACATTGGACCTTTTGACATCATAGAGCGAGTCGGAGAAGTAACATACCGAGTAGCCTTACCTCCAGCACTAGATGGTATTCATGACATATTCCACATCTCTCAATTAAGGAAGTACGTCAGGGACGACCAACATATTCTAGACTATTCAGATCTGAGACTGAACTACGATCTATCCTATGAGGCTCAGCCAATCCGCATCATCAACATGAAGGAGAAGGTTCAGAAGAACAAGACCATTCCCCTAGTACTGGTATCGATCCAAACTCTCCTGGGGATTCCACCTGGGAACGGGAAGATGAGATCAGGGCTTAATATCCTCATCTCTTCTTAGGTAACTTATCTCACTTCTAGCTATCTATTCATCATCTTATACCTTAGAATACTCTTTTCCTTGTTTACTTTGAATTTCGAGGATGAAATTATTTTTATTAGGTGGGTTGGATTGTAACCCTCGGTTCCAGTCACCAGTATTTTCTACTGGTGACCGGTATAGTATAAATACTTGTTCTGATGGTCTAAACTAAGTCTACTTTAACTCTAATAAAATTTCCTATTAATTCAGATTTTTCTTGATTTTTTCAAAATTATTCTAAATTAATTGAAGATTCTCGAAATTCGTGACCCATCTATGTCGCTATACGACTTTCGGATTTTTAATTTGCAATCGGAGATGAATTTCATGAATTTGATTTTTAAGTAATGTTTAAAATAATATTTTCTATTTTTAAAAATATTTAGGAATTTTTTTCAAATTAAATAGGAATTTAATTGAGTTAAAAAAGGCAAAATAAATAAAATAAATAATAAATAATAAATAAATGAAAAATATTAGAAAAATAAACCCCTATAATAATTCTTCCAAATTTTTAACCCTGACCTCCTCATCCAAACCCGCAAGCTTTCTCCACTATGCCACATTAGCGTGTGGTTTAGAGGCCCAAGCCCATTTATTTACACCTCCCTTTAACTCCCTTCATCCTCTCCAACTTTTCCCACTCTCTCTAACTTCACTCTCACTTTCTCTCCCTCATTCTTATTCACCCAAACTGAACCCACTACTCCTTCCCCGTAACCTAACTCTCAGGGGTAGCTTAGGGGTGTGTGTGGTGCCTATAAAAGGGGTATCTCACTATCTCAAGTCACATGCAAAATTTAAACTTCTCTCCCTTTTTCACTTCCTCGCTCTTTCTCTTCCAATCATAGCAAGATTTTGAAGTATTGGACGAGGGAAGAAGATTCAGACTGAAGGGAGGAGTTTCGGGAAAGTTATTTTACATTTTCGTCGGTTTTAGTTCTTTGAGGTATTTCATCGATCACGTAATACACACTGGTTAACGCTACTAATTTCACCATGTAAAACGTATGCTAAAATCCCAATAAAATTCTGTAGAACACCTAAGATACGCCTCCTAATTATCATGATTTTTAATTAATTTTTAGAAATTTATTTTTAATCGACAAAAAAAAAGAAACTGTGTTGTGCACTATGCTGTGCATTGTGTACAGCACAGTGCGGACCAGGGCCAAGCCTAGCCTGAGCCAGGCCAGGCCCGGCCCGGCCTTGTCAGGCTAGACGCGATTGGATCTGTGCACAGCACAGACCTAGATTTGGGCTCGGCCCCAATTTTAAAAAAAAAGAAAAAGAGAAAACGAAAGAAGGAAAAAAGAAAGAAAGAAATAAATAAAATATAATAAAAATATGTAGAAAATTGATTGCAGTAATTTACTATAGCAGATCCAGTCCCAAAGCCATTACTGTAGCAACCTGTTACTATAGCAAACAGGCACATTAAGCCTTTTATTGATTTTTATTGATTTTATAGGTTTATTTTAATTCAAAAAATTTCAAAGAATTAACAGAAAATCACAAACTAAATTTGAGACTCTGTAAAATTAATTTGAGTGTAATATTACTTAGAATAACATGAAATTAAATATTCTTTGTAACTATTATTTAATGATAATTTTTTAAAAATGGCCAATAAATTTCTAAATAGCACAAAAATATAAAATTCATAAATCAGTAATATGTAAACATTATACATCAATTTATTAGTTTATGCATGTATTTTATCATGAAATTATATTTTTAAATGGTTGCTAAAATTTAGAAATTGAATTATTTGGAAATATTAACCAACTAAAATTATAATAAATAGTAAAAATTACATTCTCATTCAACTTATCACAGAATAAATAACATGTCAAGTCTCTAATTAATTCATGGAATATTTAAGCCGTGAATTTTATCTAGAGTCAGTTGCAATTACGGAAATTCAGATTCTAATAACATCAGGCAAGTACACATACTCTCTCTCCTCTATGTTCCTTTGTTAATTTATAAATTTCATTCCGATTTCGATTTTCATATCCTTTCCTGATCATGTGTGTTGCAAGACATGCATATATAGGATGTTTGTTACATAAATGATCATTCAAGTATAACTATAAATTAGTAAATATTGTACAAATTAAGTTCATGTCACCCTATCTCATGGTTACTATTTTATGATTATGTCTACATCCTAATACACTAACATCACTTATACTATTATGTATTTGTCACTCCATGTTGTCACCATTTTCTATTTTCTCAAAATTTTGATATGTATTGTAATCACTATTTGACACTGATACTCTTGATACTGATCCCTAATCCTATCACACTGAGTCACACATTATCTTGCATTTATATTGATTAATAAAATTAAGCAAGCTGGGGTTATTGGGGGAGACTGTAGCAGGGAAAATCCAGAAGGGTAACCCTTTGTGGGTTTGGATGCCACACGTGATCTTGTTATTTATGCACGCTCGTGTTATTACATGTTACATGATACCTGAGTACAGTGAACTGCTTCTCTCTGCTATCAGGATCCACTAACACATCACTTATTTAATATATAGTTGGTCTGTGAGATGGGGTACAGATGGCTGCATTATGGACTTATCATATTGTTCTTAACTTGTGATCTTGTGTTCTTGTGACCTGATGATGATGATATATGATATTACTCGTCCAGCATGCTTCATGCTCATTATATACATGTCATAGTATACATTCATGACCTTATTTCACATAATCTAGGTTCTGTTACTCTCGCAGGTATCTTACCTGTCAGTTTATATTACTGTCAGATTTATAATTCATTGATTCCAGTGCTCTACTTATATTGCCCTTTACTTTCACACTTCCATATTATTATTTTCTCTTTTCGCATGTGCACTTGCTAGTCTGCTTCAACAGACCTTGATTTTTCAGCATCAGAGCTTGAGGAGACTGACGAGCCACTGCTTGAAGAAACCCAGGAAGACTACCAGGCATGAATCTGATGTTTCTTGTCTTATATATTTTGGTATTTTGTCTTATTATGATGTCCCGATACTAAAATTATATCTTCTTTTATTTCTGCTTTGTTATATTTTCAATCTTGTATCTAGACAAAGACTATTGTAGATGTATATCTTTTATATAAAAATGAAACCTCTAGTTAACTTTTGTACATGTGTGGGAGAATTTGGCTCCTTTACTATAGCATAAGGTATTCACAGGAGATATATTCCCTCTTCGTGAGTATCTGCTGGCCATCATCACGTACCATATTCCGTATTTTGGGAAGTAGGGCGTGACAAGCGCGCAGCCAAAGACTGCACACTTTAGCGCCGTACGCGCGGCGCCCGTACGGCCGCGAGAACGCTACCTGGGCCTCATTTCCATGGTAATACGGAGGGGCCACATGTCAAATTTTGACGCTTAGACCCATCTTGACCCCCAGAGGCCCTTTTGACTATAAATACCTCCCAGTATCGAGAAGATCAGGGGAGAAGGAAGGTTTTTTGGGTAGTTTCTTCTGTTTTGTGTAGTTTAGTTTTTCTTCTTCTTTTCTTTTGTATTTTTCCTTTCTTTTAGATCTTATAAAAGTGAAGAGAGTGATTCTTAGGATGAAAATTAGAGTTTATGTAATGGAGGGTGACACTCTATGAAAGTTTCTCTCTTTATCTCTATTTATTTTCTCTCCTTAACCTTTTACATGCTTAGCTTATTTTCTCTCATGGCATCTAACTATGAACCACTAACTTGCTAACTCGTTACTTGATAATCCACATGAATCTATAAGCCTCTACTTGGCCTTACTCTTGCAAGAGCCATTGATGGCTCATAATGATGGATTCTAATACCCTAACATTTAACTCGCTGACAAGCTAACATTACTTTATTTCATGCTTGCTCTAGTTTAGTTTTGATGGTTTAACTGTAGTTCGCACTTAGTTATTTAAATTTAGATTTGATGAGTGATCTTATATGTCATTGATTGCACACATTTTATTGAATTATTCTTTATTACATATCCACATTTATCATGTAATAAATCTGCTAAATTTCTTATCTTAAATGTCTATTTTGTAGAAGATAATCATGGGGAGAAAGAGGATAAAATCAAACAAATATCAGTTAAATTCAGATTTAACTAGATCTATTTGGTTAGAGGAGGATGATCCCAAATCCAGTTGGTTAAATTCAATTTTTGGTGAATCAAGTGGTCAAAGCTAAAGATCAACCGAGGATAACGTCAAATACAGAGTCCAAATCTAAAGGGATAAATTGATAGAGAGAAGATCAACAGATGAGATGAAGTAATTTTGACTCAGATTCTGACTAACTATATTTTAGTATTTGAATCATAACTTTTGCTACCAGAACTCAAATCTGATGATTCAAGATGATCCAGAAAGAGGACTTAAAGTCTACAACTCATAAGTTTATCATTATTTCTAATTTTATCATTTGATAAGTTATATTTAGCAATTAATACGCCAATAAGCTGCAGATCAGAACTAAATATCCATATCAAATCAAGTTTTGGGATAAGGGGATGATTCAAATTCAGAAATAGTCAGCTTCCCTTATCTTCATATTCCTCTACTCTCTGCATTTCTCCTATAAATACCTACAATCTCAAAGGCAAAAAAAAAAAGAGGACGACCAAGCAGAGAGTAGAACTTAAGCTAATTTGTAGTTTATAACTTAAATTTTTATTTTTCTTTTTATGTAATTTTTAGTTTTCATTTGTGTAATTTAGAGGAGATCAGACTTTCATAGGAGAATAAGAATGAAGTTTGTGCTGAGAGTGACACCGGTATAAGTTGTTCTTCCTTTCTCTTATTGTTATGAAATCGAATCTATAGTTACCTTTTTATGTACTTTGCTTTTGTGTTCTTCTTCTTCTTATTTTCTACTTTACTCAATCTTGTACTAATTGCTATCCAAGTGAGTCTTATAGCATCGAAAGAGCCTTGCCTTTGCGAATGCCACCGATAGCTCATGACGATGGATTTTAATCTCAAGTCTGTATCATTTCATACTTGTTTTGTCTTGATGATGTAATGTAGAAGAGAAAAGAATCAACTATTACTGGCTATGCGCTGATTGCCTCCACTTCAAGGTAACATCATCGCAAAAGATTCAAGGTAAGCTTTTCGTCAAAGGATGTAAGTAATTATTTTTGATTTCTTTCTTTTAACTTTTAGTGTAAATTATCACACCACAATCTTTCAAATCTCTTTCACTCTTGTTCAGTATTTTTTGTACATATCACTTCTATTTTCTCCACCTTCTCATTTTACCACTGTTGGCCCAAAGGCCTTTCACTCTAGTTTTGATGATGATTAACTCATGTAGTTATGTGTACTAATTATCTTGTGATTTTAGTTTCAGTTTATTAATCAAGATATTAGTTGGTGTTTAGCTTCAACAAGATGAATTGGAAGCTTGCACATGTTGATTCAAGAGCCCGCGCATCAAAGATCATACATTGCACTTGCTCGGTGAATCAAGAGTTTTTGGATCGAGCCTACTTGGAGATTGCGCTCTAGCTTGGAGATTGCGCTCTACAAGAAGACTTAGGTATCCATAGTTTTAGTTTGGGTTTATATCCTAATTGTAAAGATCAGAATAGTATGATAAGCTCAAGTTCACAACACACACCTTTCATGTTTTGATTTTCGGTTTTAGGTTTAACCGATCTTGGTTTTCATGAATAGATTTTTATCAAAACAAGTTTACATGGTTTATGTATATTAGATTTGTTCTATATACATGCATGCTTCAATTGTTTAGACAAACTTTGTTTGATAATCTATTCCATGTGTTTTATGTTTTGGTATTTACAACAAAACATATTTTTGGACTTAATGACAAAAATCATGATATATATATGTTTCTTGTATATTGAATTTCTATTCATATACAATATGCTTCAAAGTGTTTAAATATCATATCTTTGTATCATGGATAAGTTTTAGACAATGTGTATTTTCTATTCAAAATACAAGGTTTTAGAAAATACGATTTTTAGTTTTTGACAAAATTTCTATGACACAAAAATAGTCAAATATGTTTGAAATTTGTGTTAGGATTTTTAACACAAGTTTGTATTTCAATATAAAATGATAAAACTATTTTTGTGGAATTTTAGAGATTTTGTGAGATTTATTATAATATTTTTTCCCCAGATTTCAGACCTGATTTTTGTCTGCCAGGCTTGGCCGGTCGACTGGTACGGTCGACCGCATCAAAGAAGCCAGTCGACCGTTCCGGTCGACTGACGTGCACGGATACGTGCACGCAGGCTGACACTGCATCCGGTCGACCGAAGCAGTCGACCGACAGAGAGCTGTTTGCTCTCAGGTATTTTCGGTCGACCGAGGCGGTCGACCGGTAGCCACAACGGTTCTAAATTTGACCGTTGGGCGGTCGACCGTCCCGGTCGACCAAAGGCTATTTCTGGCAAAAGTTCTGTAAACGGCTATTTTCTGTAATTGCCTATAAATACCCCATTTGAGAGAGGTTTTCTCTAAGATTTTCTGTGCGAATTTTTGCTGATTCTCTGGTGTTTTCAAAGCAATCAAAAGAAGTTTTTTAACTTGAATTGTACAATCCATTTGGTGTTTTCATTAGGGTTTGGAAAATCAAAGAAAGGGTTTTTGGGAAAGAATTTTGATTGAACTATTCTATCTTGATTTCTTTATTTTTCCCAAGGATTTTCTTTGTGATTTCTGATTTCCATTCCTTTGGTTTTCTCTACACTTGAGCAAAAATCTACTATCTATATCTATAGGTTATTTGTGTGGAAGAAGAAGTTGTTTGTGGTTGTTGTTGTGACCACCAAGTTGTAACCCAATCTTTTCTTAGCTTTGTGCTTTGGGTTGTATCCCTCTAGTTGAGAGGTGATCCTTGTATTGGTTGGTGATTGGGAGTTTGTTGTATTGGTTTGGAATTTGCCTCAAGGAGGAGGTTGTGATTGTTGGAGTTTGCCTCAAGGAGGAGGTTGTGTTGGTTGGCTTGGATTTGTGCCTCAGGGAGAAGGTTGTAAAGAGAGGAGTTGGATACTCCTTGTAAAGGGTCCTAAGTGGACGAGCTAGTGGAAATCCTTCGTGTGTCGAAGGCGGGGATGTAGAGCTGGGTGCTCGAACCTCGATAACATATCTTGTTGTTTGCGCTTGATCCATTGGCTCTCTCTATCTCTCTCTTTACTTTATGCCTTGCCTTATTCATATTGTGCATTCATATTTGCTTGGCTTGGTTGTGTGTGAATCATTTGTTGATCACACTTGAGTGTAATTTGCATTAAGTTATTAAATTCCGCATTTAGTTCATAGATTAGCATTGTCACCTATTCACCCCCCCTCTAGGTAACTTTTCAATTGGTATCAGAGCTAGTGCTCCTGATATTTAGGTTTAACCACCTAGGAGTGATCTTGGATTGCTAATCTTCTTTGCATTTTATTTGCACTCATACTAGTTTGCTCTCATGGCTAGCCCTCCTATGTTTGACCATACTAGACTTGACTCTTGGAAAGTTAACATGACTAGATATTTAAAAACACTAGTGTTGGCCCAAGAGGTTACACTCTCCAATTGTTTTGTGTTTTGATGATGACAAACCAAATATGAGCTATTTGGTACTAACAAGTTTGTTAAGATAAGTTTCAGGTTTGTACCATGTTTAGAGTCCATTCGCTTAGCTATTGCAAGAACTTCTAAGTTCCACAAAGGAAGGAAGGCAAATTGCACATCAAGGAAGGATCATAGAAGAGAAGGCACTAGCAAGGCATTGGATGGCTCAAAGACTTGAAGATAGCACAAGAAGTCTTCATGTAATTTGTTTTTCAGTTTGTAGTTTGTTAAAGAATAGTGGATAGGTTTGAAGCTCTATCACACACGTTTTTGCGCACATGCTCATTCCAAAATAATTTCTTATAAATTATACAAAAATATTTTGCATACAAGATTTTGCCTACAGATATATGTTTGTGTTTTATACTAATCCCTGTTCAAAAGTATTTTTGATAAAATCAAAATCCTCTTTTATTTCTTTTTCATTTTGGCTTTTTGACCTGATCCGGTCGACCGGGTCGGTCGACCGAGCCTATGTCAGTCTGGTCCGGTCGACCGGACCAGTCGACCGAAGTCCTGGCAGCTGCACGTATCCGTGTGCACGTCTGTCGGTCGACCGGGGCGGTCGACTGGAATATTTATTTTTGTCACAGTTTGTATCAGTCGACCGGGTCGGTCGACCGATAGCCTGTAACGGTCAAATTTTTATACTGCCGGTCGACCGGCCCGGTCGACCGATCCGACCGTTTGAACAGTAACGGGCAGATTTTTAAGGGCTGTTTATTTTTGTCTTTTGTGTTTAAAAATCCGTTTAAGGATATATTTTGATCTAATTACCTCCTAAACATCAGTAAATATGTTTTATCCCTAAACCCTAACCCTCTCCTATAAATAGGGGTGTTTGGGGAGAGATTGGTTACAACAACAATCTTTGCAAAAATTCAAAAGATTAAGGCTTTCAAAGTTCTTGGTTTTTGTGCTAAATTCTCTCAATTTTCTGAAGAGTTTTCAAAAGTTTTTCTCTGATTTCAATTTCTTTTCCTTACACAAAAAGAGCTTCAATTCTACTCATTATTCTCTAAGGACCTTTTGTAAGGGAAGAGATTTTTGAAAGAGAGAGTTTGTGGTCTTTTGACTACCAAGGATATCACTTGTTCTTGAGATTGTAGGAGTTGGGTACTCCATTGTAATTGTTCTTTGTGATAGTGGAAGTAGCTAGAATCCTTCTGGGGAAGGCGGGGAGTAGAGCTGGGTGCTCGAACCTCGATAACATATCTTTGTGTTTGCGTTTGGTTTACATTCTTGCAAATTCTTACTCTATATTGCTTGCTCTTATTACTTGCTCATCATATTCATTGTCATACTTACTTGCTTGCATTCATCTTGTGATTGTTGTAGCTTTAAATTTTTAATTTGCCCTTGATTAGCATTGTCACCTATTCACCCCCCCTCTAGGTGACTTTTCAATTGGTATCAGAGCTTGGACTCTAGGTTTGGGTTAACATCCATAGAGAGATCCTTAAAATATTGCTAATCAACATTTCCATTCATACATTCATACACTAGTAAACATGGCCGACAACATTAAAACCCCACCTAAATTTGATGGACTCAACTTCCCTATTTGGAAGGTTAGGATGACTATCTTTTTGCAATCACTAGGTAGTTTAGTGGCTAAGTCTTTGACCAAACCCTATGTAGCACCCAATGAAGATGAGAGCACTTGGACCGACTTCAACTTTAGAGAATATGAGGCTAACTCAAAAGCCCAAAACTCCCTTTTAACCGCCTTGAATGAGGATGACCTTACACGGGTAATTCATTGCCAATCCGCCTATAAGATTTGGCAACACTTATTGGTCACACATGAAGGGACTTCACAAGTCAAGAGAGCTAAGATAGATCTCTTGAGGTCTCAATATGAATCATTCAAAATGCTTGATGAAGAATCCATTGATTGTATGATTACTCGTTTCACTAAAATTACAAATGGACTTTCTTCATTAGGTGACGTCATCTCAAATGATCAAAAAGTGCGCAAAGTGATACGGGCTCTTCCACCATCTTGGGAGATCAAGGCCACCACCTTAAAGGAGTTGAACGACAAGGACGAGATGGACATCATTAGTCTCATTGGGAACCTAAAGACCCATGAGATGGAGAAGAAAGCAAGAGATGAGGCAACTACTTCAAAGAAGAAATCCATTGCCTTTAAGACTTCATCCTCCAATGATGACGATGATGAAGACGAAGAAGAAGATGAGGAGCTAACCCTACTTGTGCGGAATGTCAAGAGGTTGTACCGAAAGAACAAGTTCAACTTCCGGAGAAGATTCGAAGGCAAAGAGGAGCGGAAGATCATATGCTACAATTGCCGCAAACCCGGACATATCATGGCGGATTGTCCGGAGTTCAAGAAGAAAATGACTTCCTCCTTCAAGCCAAAGAAGCCGGAGGAAAAGAAAGCCTACAAAGCATCATGGGATTCGGAAAGCGAGTCCGAAGAGGAGGTGGATCAAGCTAACATGTGTTTCATGGCAAACACACCCAAGGTAACTCCTCAATCCCTTGATGATGAAGATGATGATTTGAGTAAGGAAGTTCTAGTACATGCATTTGTAGAACTTTCTAAAACTTATGATAATAAGAAACTTGAATGCTTAAAATTACAAAAAGAAGTTGCTTTTCTTAAGAATCAACTTGCCATTGTTTCGAAAGAAAAAGATGATCTTTCTTCAAATCTTGTTTCATTTCAAAATGAATTTGATGCTTATAAGATTTCTTGTAAGGGTAAAACCCCTATTGTTAATAATAAAGAAATTTCTTCTTTTAAATCCAAAATGAATGAGTTTGAAAAAGTTTTAAAAGATTGTGCCTTTAATACTAAGAAACTTGAAGAAAAGTTTTCCAAAAAGCACACTTCTCATGTTAAAGATTCTCATGCTAAAATTCCACATGCTCACACTTCAAATAATACTTCTCATGCTAAATCTTTTCATGCTCACAATGTCCATGCTCACAAATCACACACTCACTATGCTTTTAGATATGGTAGAGTGTATAGATGCACATATTGTGGTAAAAATGGACATTTAGCTAAATTTTGTTATGATAAATTGCATAGTTCAAATAATCTTGTTTGGGTTAATGGCTCTAACCCTCATGGACCCAAGAAAATGTGGGTACCAAAATCAAGTCCTAAAATGTTTGATGTAGGTACACACCAAGGCTCCAAGACGTAGGGAGCGGTGGTACCTTGATAGTGGTTGTTCGAGGCACATGACGTGGGATATCAACAACTTCACAACCCTATCAAGGTACATGGAAGGTGGCTCCGTCACCTTCGGGGATGATTCCAAAGGCACCATCATCGGTATCGGTAATATTCAAATTGGTTCATCTCCTATTATAGAGAATGTTGTTTTAGTAGATGGTTTAAAACATAATTTGCTTAGCATTAGTCAACTTTGTGATCGTGGACTTAAAGTTGTTTTTGATGATTCCTCATGCAAGATTTTTGATGTTAAATCCGATGTTTGTATTCTTACCGGTTTTCGTGATAATAATGTTTATATTATTGACATGCTTAATTTAGATTGTTCTACTAAATGCTTAAATGCTTTTGATGAAAATTCTTGGCTTTGGCATAGAAGATTAGGACATGCATCTTTTGACCATATCTCTAAGATTAATTCAAAGGAATTGGTGAAGGGTATACCTTGCTTGGATTTTGAGAAAGACCGTATTTGTAGTGCGTGCCAACTTGGGAAACAAACCAAGTCTTCCTTTAAACCAATCAAGGATATCATGTCAACTAGGCCTTTAGAATTAATTCATATGGATCTTTTTGGACCAACTAAAACTAAAAGTTTAAATGGAAGTAGATTTGCATTTGTTTTGGTTGATGATTTCTCCCGTTTTACTTGGGTTTTCTTTTGCAAAATAAAGATCAAACTTTTTCTCATTTTAAGATTTTTCGAAAAAGAGTTGAAAAAGAAAAGGGTTTTTCGATTTTGAGAATAAGAAGTGATAGAGGTGGTGAGTTTATTAACCAACTCTTCATGACTTATTGTGATGAAAAGGGAATTAAGCATGAAACGTCTTGTCCTAGAACTCCACAACAAAATGGAGTTGTAGAAAGAAAAAATAGAACACTTCAAGAGATGGCTAGGACAATGATAAGTGAATATGACCTCCCTCAATATTTATGGGCCGAGGCCGTAAACACCGCATGCTATATATCGAATCGTATTTATTTATGCAAAAATTCTTCAAAAACATCATTTGAAATGTATCATTCTAGAAAACCAAATGTTGCATATTTTAAAGTTTTTGGATGCAAGTGTTTTGTTTTAAATACTAAGGATAATTTGGGTAAATTTGATGCTAAGGCTTATGAGGCTATCTTTGTTGGATATTCCTCTACTAGCAAAGCATATAGAGTTTTCAATAGATCTACACTAACCATTGAAGAATCCATGCATGTTAAATTTGAAGAATCTAATGTGGTTGTTGAGAATGTTGTAGAGATTGAACCACTAGGTGATGACACGGAGAGACTATCCTTGAAGGACTCACCCGCTCAAGAAGAAAAGCTAGATCCTATTGGTGAAGTTCAAGAGGATAAGGAGGAAAGCACTCAACCGCTTCCTAAAGCTTGGAGATACGCTACAAATCATCCTAAGGAGCTCATCTTGGGTGATGTATCTAAAGGAGTCACAACGCGCTCCAAACTCCATGACATATGTGGTAACTTTGCTTTTATTTCTCATTTTGAACCCAAAGGCATTCTCGAAGCCGTGACGGACCCATATTGGTTGCTTGCCATGCAAGAGGAACTCAATCAATTTGAGCGCAACCAAGTTTGGCACCTTGTTCCTAAGCCCCACGATAGACCAATAATTGGTACTAAGTGGATCTTTAGAAACAAGATGGATGAGTCCGGAAATGTCATTAGGAATAAAGCTAGGTTAGTGGCCCAAGGTTACACTCAAGTTGAGGGAATTGACTTTGAGGAGACCTTTGCACCCGTAGCACGGCTTGAAGCCATACGGATGACACTAGCTTTTGCATGTTTTAAAAATTTTAAACTTTTTCAAATGGATGTAAAAAGTGCATTTTTAAATGGTTTTATTAATGAAGAAGTTTATGTTTCTCAACCTCCCGGTTTTATTGATCATGTTCATCCCGATTTTGTTTTTAAACTTGATAAAGCTTTGTATGGATTGAAACAAGCTCCAAGAGCTTGGTATGAAAGGCTTTCTAGTTTTCTCATTTCAAATGATTTTATTAAAGGCAAAGTGGACACAACTCTCTTTACTAAGCATGTTGAGAATGATATTTTAATTGTGCAAATTTATGTTGATGATATAATTTTTGGATCTACTAATGAGCTTTTGTGCAAGGATTTTGAAAAGGTAATGCAACTAGAGTTTGAAATGTCTTCCATGGGTGAGCTTAACTTCTTCCTTGGACTCCAAATCAAGCAATTGCAAGACGGAACCTTCATTAACCAAGCCAAGTACGCAAAGGAGCTAGTAAAGAAGTTTGGGCTTGAAGGATCAAAGGCTTGCAACACTCCAATGGCAACTACAACCAAGCTTGATAAGGACGAACAAGGTAAAAATGTTGATATTAAATTATATAGAAGCATGATAGGAAGTCTTTTATATTTGACGGCAAGTAGGCCGGATATCATGTTTAGTGTGTGTCTTTGTGCTAGATTTCAATCGTGTCCTAAAGAGTCTCATCTTATTGCGGTAAAACGCATTATTCGTTATATTAAGGGCACAATTGGAATGGGTCTTTGGTATCCAAAAACTATAGATTTTTCAATGACTAGTTATTCGGATGCCGATTATGCGGGTTGTAGAGTAGATAGAAAGAGTACTAGTGGGACATGTCAATTTCTTGGTAATTGTCTTGTTTCATGGTCCTCTAGGAAGCAAAATTCCGTAGCTCTCTCAACCGCCGAGGCGGAGTATGTTGCCGCGGGGGCTTGTTGTGCACAAGTCCTTTGGATGAAACATACTCTCCTTGATTTTGATTTGCACTTTGATCATATAAAAATATTTTGTGATAATACTAGTACTATTCACATGACCAAAAATGCAAATCAACATAGTAAGACCAAGCACATTGAGATTAGATATCACTTTCTTAGAGATCATTTTGAGAAAGGTGATATAGATATTGATTATGTTTCCACGAATTTACAACTAGCCGATATTTTCACTAAACCTCTTGATTTTGCTAGATTTTCGTTTATTTGTGGAGAACTTAATGTTTGTATTATTGAATAAACATGTTTTTCATAACCCTTTTTGATGTATGACAAAAGGGGGAGAATAAGTTTACATGGACAAAAATAAGTTCATTTGGTCTTGGTTCCATATGAATTTATATGTTTTATTGTTTTGTTTTTATGAGTTTTTGTGTTTTAAATAAATTCTTGTGTTTTAGTATTTTTGGTATCAAGAGAAATCTTGTTTTAATTGGTTTCAATAATTGGTGCATCATTTCAATTATTGGTTTCTAGAGCATACTCTTGTGTTTTAAGTATAGCATAATTTGAGGGGGAGTTTTCTCCTACCCTATATTTTTGTTAATAGCCTATTTGTTTTGTCATCATCAAAAAGGGGGAGATTGTTGGCCCAAGAGGTTACACTCTCCAATTGTTTTGTGTTTTGATGATGACAAACCAAATATGAGCTATTTGGTACTAACAAGTTGATTGGTAGTGAAAAGTGCATTTTTATCATCATATTTACCATCACATTTTCATATTTATTCATTTAATTCTGCACATTTATTAATAATTTGTAATTTATTGTGTGCAGGCCTCGAATTGTTATTTTAGCAATAAATAAAGCCTAAAGAGCCCAAAAGCCCAGATCCAAGCCCATGTTTGAAGCCCAGGTGAAAAAGCGCAATTACAAGAAGTCAAAATGCAAATACAAGGGCTAAAAGTTGCAAATATCAGAGATTAGGGAAGGATAGACTTCTATCTAACCCTAAACACATGCAAGATGAGGATAAAAGGCCAAGATAAGAAGAAAATTCGTGGGAAGAAAATTTGAAGAAATCTGGATTAAGAGTAACTTGATTACCAAGTTATCTCGAAAATCTAGATTAAAAGGCCAGGATCAAAATTCCAGAAGCAGAAGCCCACAGGGACGGACCAGGAGAGGCCACGCGCCAAAGCGCGTGGCCAGACGTCACCAGAGTGCCGCGGATCCGCGGCAAAAGCCGCGGAAAGGCGGCACTTTGATCTCATCCAGATCCCAAATTTTGTGGTGATGTTTATCCGGGACTCTGTAGCCTTCTGCACCTATAAATATCACCTGCAGTGCAACGTAAACAGCGTCCAGCGTCCAACAAAGGGCCAAAAGCTAGGGTTTTAGGTTTTCTTCTAGTTTGTAGTTTAGGTTAAATTTTGTTTTTCTTTTGTAAACTGAGTGGAGGAAACTTTCATGGAGGAAGGAGTTCCTACTTGTACTGAGGTGACATCGGTGTAAGTTTTTACTTTTCCTTCATTGTTAATAACATCTGCTCAAAGTCTGTTTTTGTTTCATCTCTTCTATTTCATGTTATGTTCTTGTTTTCTCTTTTCCTGTTTACTTCTGTTATTTTTCTCTGATGTCTTGCAAACCGTGAGAACTCGACGCTTCGAGACTGCTTAGCCGAAGAAGAGCCCTTGATGGCCTATGGAGATGAACAAGCCATCGCTTGCCAGTCTTTTCTTTTCGTAGTGTAGATCGCGAAGGTGGACGATCCTATACGCCATACTTGAACGCCTTCCAAAGCAAAGTAAGTCGTCGCAAAAGGATCAAAGGTAAGTAGGACTGAAGAGGTAGGTACGTATTTTATAGTCTTCTTCCTTTCTTCTATTTCTTTAGTATAGATCATCAACTCCACCTTTCTCCAATCTATTTCTCCCATCTCATTGTTAATACCACTATTTAACAATAAAAAAAAAAAGATAATTTTTAGAGAAACTTGCTTAACGCTTCCATCGCAGTCCCTCCCTGAGGATCACGACCCGCATAGCCCTGCTACCGCGGATTAGAACTGATTCCTCGCACGATCTATTCTTAATCTAATATTCTAATTTTTGTGTGCAGGAAAAATCAGTCAACAAATTGGCGCCGTTGCCGGGGAGGGACGGTAAGTTATCTCTAAAACAAAAAAATTTAATTTTTAACTAATTTTTTATTCTTTTCTGTTTGCAGGTTTGGAGAACAGGAAACAGAAACTTATCGCAGCAGTGGACATATAGCTATCCTGTGCCTCTGCCCTCGAAGGCAGAGCACAAGGACCTGCAACTTTGCCGCGGAAACGCGGCCAGAGCCGCGGATCCGCGGCAATTGCAGTGAATTACTCACTGAAATTTTTTGCAGGTCTCTGTAAATTAAAATTCTGCTTATTGATATATTCTGTTTTATTCTGTGATACACCTGTAAATTGCTAATAATTCAACAGTAAATTATTGGTTGTTAAAAATAAAATTTGATTAGACGTTTGCATATTAGGCACGTGTCTTTTCAATTATTTTTATTTACTGTTGAAGAGTGCTGGAGGAGCAAGGTACGTACGCATTGCATGTAGAATAGGATTCATCTCTTGGTTGATTTTCTGCTTTGAGTGATTCTTATCTATTTATCTTGTACACTTGCACTAATTCATCTTAAGGGCATAACCCATTAACAAGATAAGGTGGGGATTTCATCACCCTTCCTTAGCCCAAAAATCATATCCCGAGCACTCACTAACCCAAGCCTAACTTAAAAATTAGTAGACGTTGGCCCTAGGGACACCTCAGACTCAATTAGGAGATTATCCTAAGGGGGAACGGTGTTGGAAGTTGACTCCTGCCAAATCAGTGTCTAGGAAGGGGATTGAGGGCCGAAAGCCCGAAGTGTGGTGGTTATTTAATTAAGGAACGTCTTTGACGGAAAACCTCCCACCACTCTTGCCCTGACCTGGCTGATTAACTTGTGGTCAAAGTCTGCACCCAACCTCCTGTGGACGGTCTAACCAGTTAGGAGTCGTCTAGGTCATAGGTCTACCCTAACTTAGGTTAGAATTTTTCTTTTTGTTTGTTGTGTTTGTGTTGGTGTGATATGGCATATAAGAATAATTCCAATTTTAATCCATATTACACCCCTAACTATTATTCGGATATTACCAACCCGGCATACCCTAACTTTGACCAATCTAGTGTGCCGGAATGGTCTTATCCGAATGAATATAACCCACACCCCCATCTTATGACTATAATTTCCATAATAATTTCAACTCGTCACAGAGTTCATGGGGTTTCGAGTCCCCCGAGTCTAATTCTCAACCAAATTGTCCTCCATATCCATCTAGTCCACATTCTTTCAATGATTTATACTTAGATCCACCAATTCATAATAGACTACCATCTATTGGGGAAATGATAAGTATGCATAAGTCCAAGCAACAATCACCATCAATCTTAGATAGGATGATGCGTGAGTCCACCGACTCACAATTTCATCATGATGACACTTCATCTTTTCAAGACCAATCAGAACAAGATGATCCTATCGACTATAAAGAGATGCTAGCTGCCATGACTGAGGCTCAATTAGCCCGTGATCATGACATAGATTTGATGGTTCAAGCTTTACATGCTCACAGTTCGGCCGTTTCTGCTTTCATTGACCACTCACTTAGAGCCGACGAACCAAGTTGCTGTGGACAACAAGATTCTAATTCAGTACCATCATGTGAACTTGCCGAAACTCCAATTCTTGATAACTTGGCAAGTTTTTCCTTTCCTGAATTAGAACTTGAGCTTGAATATGATCATGATCTTCCACTTGATGATTCAATTTTATTTCCTGATCCAATAATGACTCCAGTGTCTCCACCTGATTTCACTTTTCCCGAGTCAACATTGGATCCTATTCCAATTCATTATGAAATTGAATCACCCATTTTAGATGATCATATTGAACATGACCTAGATTCTCACAATCTCTTTACTTCTGAAACTGATTGTACAATTCTGATGGAAGATGTTGACCTTAGTTTTGAAGAATTGTATGGCGATGAGCTAGAATTCCTTAATATTGGAAGTAAAGAGATATCATCCATATTAGGTCACATTCCATTGTGGGAAGAAGATTGTGGACTTGAGTTTCAATTTTTTGACTTGGACCCACTTCTCGAACTTAGCCCGACTCCTGAGCCCTTACTTGATTTGAGCTTCTTCCCTGAGTCAGTATTCGTTCCCGTACTTCCCATGTCCAAGTCAATCATTCCATCTTTTCATACTCCATTTTGGGACAAGGAGGTTGAGACAATTAACTCTGAAATTTATTATGAAATTTGGAAATTTGATGGGGTGGAAATTCTAAAACATGATTGTACATATATTTTAGTGGGTTATGTAAGGAAAGTTTCTGGTGGGTTCCACCAAATTATCTGTTATCTTGATTGGGCCGCATTTCGTGGACCAATTAGACCACCTCCGGAACCACCACCCTAAGGTAACTTCTGCCTTCCCTTGTTCTGTTTCATGCATATATGCATTCATTCATACATTGAGGACAATGCATGAGATAAGTATGGGGGTGGGCTTTACTAACATACTAACATAGGTAGAAACTAACAAAAATTTGCTAAAAAAAAAAATTTAAAAAAAAAAAAAAATGTTATAAAAAGGAAATATTTTGACTTATTTTTTGAAAGAAATCTAAGTTAGTTTTAAGGATTAGGAAAATCATGATTAGGATTTCTAAAAACTTGGTCAAAATAAATAAATTGTTTAATTTTTAGGTATAGGAGAGAAATTGAATAAATAATTAGTCTTGATTTTTACCTTAATGAAATGTGCATACCAAATGCATATCTAGGATTCTAAGACAAAGACCTTGTGCCTCATAAAAAAAAATAATAAAAAAAAAAAAATTTAATTCACCAATTAAGCTGATACATGTGCCTCAAGAAGCATAAGTATTCATGCCTAAAGGTGAGTAAATAAAATAAAATCCTTAGTTTTGGGGCCTAATTCACTCGAATTTGAGTCCGCGGGGTGTTTTCTCACCTGGTGCCCTAAGACCGACCGGTTTGGGAGTCACCGACTTTAAAGTTCGCTACATGGGTGGATTAGAAAGTCCGAGGGAACTAAGGAAAAATTACTTATATGTATTAACATATCTAATAATCAATTAGTTAGGTATGAGGGCCTCAAGAAGCCTTGATACTTATACGAAAGAAAATTAGATGAGTTATACATGCCAAAAAAAAAAAAATAATAAAAAAAAAATAAATATATTAACACATCTAATAGTCAATTAGTTAGGTATGAGGGCCTCAAGAAGCCTTGATACTTACATGAAAGAAAATTAGATGATGTTATAAAAATAATAAAGAGGCATGAGAGTCCAAGTTAAGGAATTCCTAGATTCACAAGGGTGCATATGATTTTTGGTAACGAAAAAGACTATATTAGAAATTCAATTTTAATCCTTACCTAAAATGAATAACAATTGACTTTATAAAGACTAGGTTTGAAGAATGAATAAAAATGAGGATCCTAAAACTTATAGACTACTTAGTCTCTTCAATAATAATTCAAATATTTTCCTTTTTATGGATTTTGTGGGTGCAATCCGCTGAAAACCCTCACGAGACAACACTCGTCCTCTAGGGTAACCTAGAGGTTTAACGGCTTGTTGCACGTGCTAAGTGCAATCGTGATTCCTACGAAAGTGAGTTAGGTTAGATTAACTTTTCTTTACTTTTTCTTTTTCTTTGTTTTTACTCGAGGACGAGCAAAAAGATAAGTGTGGGGGTGTGATTGGTAGTGAAAAGTGCATTTTTATCATCATATTTACCATCACATTTTCATATTTATTCATTTAATTCTGCACATTTATTAATAATTTGTAATTTATTGTGTGCAGGCCTCGAATTGTTATTTTAGCAATAAATAAAGCCTAAAGAGCCCAAAAGCCCAGATCCAAGCCCATGTTTGAAGCCCAGGTGAAAAAGCGCAATTACAAGAAGTCAAAATGCAAATACAAGGGCTAAAAGTTGCAAATATCAGAGATTAGGGAAGGATAGACTTCTATCTAACCCTAAACACATGCAGGATGAGGATAAAAGGCCAAGATAAGAAGAAAATTCGTGGGAAGAAAATTTGAAGAAATCTGGATTAAGAGTAACTTGATTACCAAGTTATCTCGAAAATCTAGATTAAAAGGCCAGGATCAAAATTCCAGAAGCAGAAGCCCACAGGGACGGACCAGGAGAGGCCACGCGCCAAAGCGCGTGGCCAGACGTCACCAGAGTGCCGCGGATCCGCGGCAAAAGCCGCGGAAACGCGGCACTTTGATCTCATCCAGATCCCAAATTTTGTGGTGATGTTTATCCGGGACTCTGTAGCCTTCTGCACCTATAAATATCACCTGCAGTGCAACGTAAACAGCGTCCAGCGTCCAACAAAGGGCCAAAAGCTAGGGTTTTAGGTTTTCTTCTAGTTTGTAGTTTAGGTTAAATTTTTGTTTTTCTTTTGTAAACTGAGTGGAGGAAACTTTCATGGAGGAAGGAGTTCCTACTTGTACTGAGGTGACATCGGTGTAAGTTTTTACTTTTCCTTCATTGTTAATAACATCTGCTCAAAGTCTGTTTTTGTTTCATCTCTTCTATTTCATGTTATGTTCTTGTTTTCTCTTTTCCTGTTTACTTCTGTTATTTTTCTCTGATGTCTTGCAAACCGTGAGAACTCGACGCTTCGAGACTGCTTAGCCGAAGAAGAGCCCTTGATGGCCTATGGAGATGAACAAGCCGTCGCTTGCCAGTCTTTTCTTTTCGTAGTGTAGATCGCGAAGGTGGACGATCCTATACGCCATACTTGAACGCCTTCCAAAGCAAAGTAAGTCGTCGCAAAAGGATCAAAGGTAAGTAGGACTGAAGAGGTAGGTACGTATTTTATAGTCTTCTTCCTTTCTTCTATTTCTTTAGTATAGATCATCAACTCCACCTTTCTCCAATCTATTTCTCCCATCTCATTGTTAATACCACTATTTAACAATAAAAAAAAAAAAAAGATAATTTTTAGAGAAACTTGCTTAACGCTTCCATCGCAGTCCCTCCCTGAGGATCACGACCCGCATAGCCCTGCTACCGCGGATTAGAACTGATTCCTCGCACGATCTATTCTTAATCTAATATTCTAATTTTTGTGTGCAGGAAAAATCAGTCAACACAAGTTTGTTAAGATAAGTTTCAGGTTTGTACCATGTTTAGAGTCCATTCGCTTAGCTATTGCAAGAACTTCTAAGTTCCACAAAGCAAGGAAGGCAAATTGCACATCAAGGAAGGATCATAGAAGAGAAGGCACTAGCAAGGCATTGGATGGCTCAAAGACTTGAAGATAGCACAAGAAGTCTTCATGTAATTTGTTTTTCAGTTTATAGTTTGTTAAAGAATAGTGGATAGGTTTGAAGCTCTATCACACACGTTTTTGCGCACATGCTCATTCCAAAATAATTTCTTATAAATTATACAAAAATATTTTGCATACAAGATTTTGCCTACAGATATATGTTTGTGTTTTATACTAATCCCTGTTCAAAAGTATTTTTGATAAAATCAAAATCCTCTTTTATTTCTTTTTCATTTTGGCTTTTTGACCTGATCCGGTCGACCGGGTCGGTCGACCGAGCCTATGTCAGTCTGGTCCGGTCGACCGGACCAGTCGACCGAAGTCCTGGCAGCTGCACGTATCCGTGTGCACGTCTGTCGGTCGACCGGGGCGGTCGACCGGAATATTTATTTTTGTCACAGTTTGTATCAGTCGACCGGGTCGGTCGACCGATAGCCTGTAACGGTCAAATTTTTATACTGCCGGTCGACCGGCCCGGTCGACCGATCCGACCGTTTGAACAGTAACGGGCAGATTTTTAAGGGCTGTTTATTTTTGTCTTTTGTGTTTAAAAATCCGTTTAAGGATATATTTTGATCTAATTACCTCCTAAACATCAGTAAATATGTTTTATCCCTAAACCCTAGCCCTCTCCTATAAATAGGGGTGTTTGGGGAGAGATTGGTTACAACAACAATCTTTGCAAAAATTCAAAAGATTAAGGCTTTCAAAGTTCTTGGTTTTTGTGCTAAATTCTCTCAATTTTCTGAAGAGTTTTCAAAAGTTTTTCTCTGATTTCAATTTCTTTTCCTTACACAAAAAGAGATTCAATTCTACTCATTATTCTCTAAGGACCTTTTGTAAAGGAAGAGATTTTGAAAGAGAGAGTTTGTGGTCTTTTGACTACCAAGGATATCACTTGTTCTTGAGATTGTAGGAGTTGGGTACTCCATTGTAATTGTTCTTTGTGATAGTGGAAGTAGCTAGAATCCTTCTGGGGAAGGCGGGGAGTAGAGCTGGGTGCTCGAACCTCGATAACATATCTTTGTGTTTGCGTTTGGTTTACATTCTTGCAAATTCTTACTCTATATTGCTTGCTCTTATTACTTGCTCATCATGTTCATTGTCATACTTACTTGCTTGCATTCATCTTGTGATTGTTGTAGCTTTAAATTTTTAATTTGCCCTTGATTAGCATTGTCACCTATTCACCCCCCCTCTAGGTGACTTTTCAACTAGGTCATCTAGTTTATCAAGCCATCACCATAGAAGCCCTCCCAAATACTAGTAAGCATAAGAAGGCCAATGCACTTGAACTTCAAACACTTAGAGCATCTTTTGATAATAATCTCTTACTTGTTTTTGATAGTTTTAACTCGGCTTTTGCAGTTTGGAGCGTCTTGACATCTCCGGAGCTTCCAAGGATCATCAACAATATGAGGAGATCTAGGAGAGATGTATCCGAAGAGCCTTGTTTCATGGCATATGGGAATGACTCCCATGAGGTACAATCAGACTCTCAAATACATGATAGCTCTAGCTCTTATTGCCATGGATGTTTTGAGGTTCAAAATTTAAATGTTGAACTTGCTTCTAAGCTTGAAAAATTCTTGGAAAAACATAATTTGTTGAAAGAGAATAATCTTGTTTTGAAAAATGAATTAAAGGATTTATGTTCTAATTTTGAATTGATTTTGCAAGAGAAAGAAGAGATCACTAGTGAACGTGACTCACTACAATCTCAACTTGAACTTGCACTTAAAGAGATTGAAGATTTGAAAAACAAAAATGATTTTGATGATGTTGTAGAACACAATGAGATTTTATCCTCAAGATTGGATTGTGTTTTCAAAGAAAACCTTACTTTGAAAAATAAAATTGATTCTATTACTAAAGAATTGAATTTGGTTTTGTCTAAAAATGAATCTTTGCAAAATGATATTGATTTGCATGTTTGCCATGCTAGCATTGCTTCTATCTCTAGCACTTCTATTGCATGCTCCACTTTATCTTCTAGCATAGAAAATGATATAAATAATTTGAAGAAAAGTGTTGATTGTTTGGGCTCCACTTTGAGCCATTGTGCCATGAATCACTCTCGTTTGGAATCCTTGGTTCGCAAGAAACAAGTTCCAACCTTGCATGCACACCCATCTAGGCATACACATGCTTTTCATGATCACCACCATCATATGTATGCTCATGTGTACACATGTACATATTGTGGTTGAAAAGGCCACCTTGCTAGATTTTGTTATGATCGTATTTATAATGAAAATTTAGCAACTAATTATGTTTGGGTGAGAAAAGACATTAACCCCAGTGGACCCAAAAGAAAATGGGTACCAAAAACCACCTCTTTGACTTTTGATGTAGGTGGGAGCTCTCGCATCACTTGAGGGCATTGGTGCCTTGAGGTGGATGCATTCTAAGCTTAAAAGAGAACCATTTGGATGCTTTACTCTCAAGGAGATTTGGTGGGAGGACCACCGTGGTTTGGAGAACTAGAGATGCACCTTCATCGGTTTTGGTATCATTCTCTAACTCCCATCTTTATTTGCATGCTTTTAATGTTCATCTATTTATAGCATGTCATGTTTTGTTATTCATTATACCTATGTCATGCTTATTAGAATAGTGTTATACATGTTTAGTTACTTGAGCACCCATGTTTTATATGGATCTTATTTTTGTGATCTCACCTTGTTTAGAACTAACATGTATGCCCTAGATCTAATGCACATGCATATGCATTATGACTATTTGGATGTTTATGATTATATGATGTTTTTGTTTTAATGATTCGTGTTTTTGATTATCATAATCATATTGATTGTTGACCCGTTTCATGCTTCATGTTTTGACAACTTGCTTGAATGATAGTTTTCATTAAGACTAGGATTTATACTTGTACAACTAGTGAGCTACAAATAAACCTTTATATATGTTTGTGCTTGAACGCTCATTTGTATTCACTTGATGTACTAGTATAGTCTAGTTTTGTTGATTATTACATTTGACTTGTATTCACTATCTTACATGTTTTGTTTTAACTTTATATATATGTCCATCTTGTCCAAACTATCATTTATACATATACATCCTTGAGCCACGTGCCTTCATGCATATACTTTTGTGGACTCATTGTGTTTAGGATATGTATGTATACTTTAGTTTGTACATGACATACATATGCCTTGAAGTTTAAATCGTTTGGATGAATTTCATGTTTGCTAAGCGATTTCACATGTATGATGAATCTCATATTTTTAAGATGATTTCAATTAGTGATTTCACATGAATTTCATGTTTTTAATTTTGAGCTTGATTGTCCATTTTCATGTTAATATGTTTCTCACAACACTTGTACACTCACTCTATTTATGTTTTCTCATGACTTAGTTTTCATGAGTACAAGTTATGCTATATGGATTTTGAGTGTTTTAGTGCCATATGGTTTACATGTGTCTTCATGAAAATTTTTTTTTGGATCTCATACTAGTTGATTCATATAACTAGTTATGATATTCTTCCTTGGTAGAGATTTTCAAACATACTACATTTTCAAACCTATTTTTGAAAACCCCTACCATCTAAGGGTGGTTGGATGGGAGATCATGTTCATGTATGCTTTATAATGAAAATCATTTTAAACTTGCACATGATTGGGTGGTAGAGAATATGAGATATACACTTGATCTTATTGTTGTTTCAATTGGTATCATTGAATTCTTTCAATTGGTATCTAATCTTGACATCCTTTTGTATACTCATATATGTTTTGTTTTATATATATTATGCATACACTTCATATAGTATCAATTTACAATTGGTATCTATTTCTTACATACATATATAGATGATTTATTTGTGCTTCAAGATATATGCACAAATTTTGCTTATGATAAGCTTGATTTTTTTTATGACCATCATTTTCAATTGATTTAATTTTCAATTGGTTTCTTTATACAAGCATTATCATTATCTTGCTTATGCTAAGCTTGAGCTTTAACATTATTTCAATTGACTTAGTCTTCAATTGGTATATTATTTCTAGCTTAAGCATATGTTTAGTTGGTATTTCATAAAGGGGGAGAAAACTCACATTTCAATTTTTCAATTGGTATTTAGTTTACCTTTGGTTTTATTTCCCACTCCCTAACTTTATGAGAAAAAAAAATTGATTTAAGAATGATTATTGATTTTTAATTGGTATCATATGCTTATAAAGATATATATCTTCAATTGGTATCAATGTGTTTTTCAATTGGTATCATGTGTTTTATTTTCAACATGTTTTAATTTCAATTGGGATCATATTTGTTTTCAATGCCCCTCTTACTTTCAATTGGTAATTGGTAGGCATTTCTTAAATGTTTTTATGATCACTTTCTATTGATATCATAATGCACTTCTTTGACATTTTTTTTTAATTGGTATCATTTTTGGTTTTACCCCTTGAAGTAGTTTGTTTATTCTTTGTTTCATATATTTAGGGGGAGAAGAATTCATATCTTTTTGTTTTTACCCCTTTGTTGATGATTGACAAAAAGGGGGAGAAAATTTATTGGAGTTGATATGCATGAGTTTTCAGTTTTATGTTCATTTCATCTCCATTGGTATTGGTATCAAGAGCATTATGAGTTTTGTTTTTATTAGTATCCATTGGTATCAAGAGCATGTTTTGGTAATTTAGTTGTTTTGTTAGAATTGGAATCAATAGCATGTTTCATATGCATATTCATTTTGTTTCAAGAACCCTGTTTATATGCATCTTATTGTTTGTTTATTCCTATGCATGAGTTAAGGGGGAGCTTCTTTGAAGCTTTACTTTAATCCATGCTTATATAACTCCATGAGTTTTGTCATCATCAAAAAGGGGGAGATTGTTGGCCCAAAGGCCTTTCACTCTAGTTTTGATGATGATTAACTCATGTAGTTATGTGTACTAATTATCTTGTGATTTTAGTTTCAGTTTATTAATCAAGATATTAGTTGGTGTTTAGCTTCAACAAGATGAATTGGAAGCTTGCACATGTTGATTCAAGAGCCCGCGCATCAAAGATCATACATTGCACTTGCTCGGTGAATCAAGAGTTTTTGGATCGAGCCTACTTGGAGATTGTGCTCTAGCTTGGAGATTGCGCTCTACAAGAAAACTTAGGTATCCATAGTTTTAGTTTGGGTTTAGATCCTAATTGTAAAGATCAGAATAGTATGATAAGCTCAAGTTCACAACACACACCTTTCATGTTTTGATTTTCGGTTTTAGGTTTAACCGATCTTGGTTTTCATGAATAGATTTTTTATCAAAACAAGTTTACATAGTTTATGTATATTAGATTTGTTCTATATACATGCATGCTTCAATTGTTTAGACAAACTTTGTTTGATAATCTATTCCATGTGTTTTATGTTTTGGTATTTACAACAAAACATATTTTTGGACTTAATGACAAAAATCATGATATATATATGTTTCTTGTATATTGAATTTCTATTCATATACAATATGCTTCAAAGTGTTTAAATATCATATCTTTGTATCATGGATAAGTTTTAGACAATGTGTATTTTCTATTCAAAATACAAGGTTTTAGAAAATACGGTTTTTGGTTTTTGGCAAAATTTCTATGACACAAAAATAGTCAAATATGTTTGAAATTTGTGTTAGGATTTTTAACACAAGTTTGTATTTCAATATAAAATGATAAAACTATTTTTGTGGAATTTTAGAGATTTTGTGGGATTTATTATAATATTTTTTCCCCAGATTTCAGACCTGATTTTTGTCTGCCAGGCTTGGCCGGTCGACTGGTACGGTCGACCGCATCAAAGAAGCCAGTCGACCGTTCCGGTCGACTGACGTGCACGGATACGTGCACGCAGGCTGACACTGCATCCGGTCGACCGAAGCGGTCGACCGACAGAGAGCTGTTTGCTCTCAGGTATTTTCGGTCGACCGAGGCGGTCGACCGGTAGCCACAACGGTTCTAAATTTGACCGTTGGGCGGTCGACCGTTCCGGTCGACCGGAAGGCTATTTCTGGCAAAAGTTCTGTAAACGGCTATTTTCTGTAATTGCCTATAAATACCCCATTTGAGAGAGATTTTCTCTAAGATTTTCTGTGCGAATTTTTGCTGATTCTCTGGTGTTTTCAAAGCAATCAAAAGAAGTTTTTGAGCTTGAATTGTACAATCCATTTGGTGTTTTCATTAGGGTTTGGAAAATCAAAGAAAGGGTTTTGGGAAAGAATTTTGATTGAACTATTCTATCTTGATTTCTTGATTTTTCCCAAGGATTTTCTTTGTGATTTCTGATTTCCATTCCTTTGGTTTTCTCCACACTTGAGCAAAAATCTACTATCTATATCTATAGGTTATTTGTGTGGAAGAAGAAGTTGTTTGTGGTTGTTGTTGTGACCACCAAGTTGTAACCTAATCTTTTCTTAGCTTTGTGCTTTGGGTTGTATCCCTCTAGTTGAGAGGTGATCCTTGTATTGGTTGGTGATTGGGAGTTTGTTATATTGGTTTGGAATTTGCCTCAAGGAGGAGGTTGTGATTGTTGGAGTTTGCCTCAAGGAGGAGGTTGTGTTGGTTGGCTTGGATTTGTGCCTCAGGGAGGAGGTTGTAAAGAGAGGAGTTGGATACTCCTTGTAAAGGGTCCTAAGTGGACGAGCTAGTGGAAATCCTTCGTGTGTCGAAGGCGGGGATGTAGAGCTAGGTGCTCGAACCTCGATAACATATTTGTTGTTTGCGCTTGATCCATTGGCTCTCTCTATCTCTCTCTTTACTTTATGCCTTGCCTTATTCATATTGTGCATTCATATTTGCTTGGCTTGGTTGTGTGTGAATCATTTGTTGATCACACTTGAGTGTAATTTGCATTAAGTTATTAAATTCCGCATTTAGTTCATAGATTAGCATTGTCACCTATTCACCCCCCTCTAGGTGACTTTTCAATTGGTATCAGAGCTAGTGCTCCTGATATTTAGGTTTAACCACCTAGGAGTGATCTTGGATTGCTAATCTTCTTTGCATTTTATTTGCACTCATACTAGTTTGCTCTCATGGCTAGCCCTCCTATGTTTGACCATACTAGACTTGACTCTTGGAAAGTTAACATGACTAGATATTTAAAAACACTAGGTCATCTAGTTTATCAAGCCATCACCATAGAAGCCCTCCCAAATACTAGTAAGCATAAGAAGGCCAATGCACTTGCACTTCAAACACTTAGAGCATCTTTTGATAATAATCTCTTACTTGTTTTTGATAGTTTTAACTCAGCTTTTGCAGTTTGGAGCGTCTTGACATCTCCGGAGCTTCCAAGGATCATCAACAATATGAGGAGATCTAGGAGAGATGTATCCGAAGAGCCTTGTTTCATGGCATATGGGAATGACTCCCATGAGGTACAATCGGACTCTCAAATACATGATAGCTCTAGCTCTTATTGCCATGGATGTTTTGAGGTTCAAAATTTAAATGTTGAACTTGCTTCTAAGCTGGAAAAATTCTTGGAAAAACATAATTTGTTGAAAGAAAATAATCTTGTTTTGAAAAATGAATTAAAGGATTTATGTTCTAATTTTGAATTGATTTTGCAAGAGAAAGAAGAGATCACTAGTGAACGTGACTCACTACAATCTCAACTTGAACTTGCACTTAAAGAGATTGAAGATTTGAAAAACAAAAATGATTTTGATGATGTTGTAGAACACAATGAGATTTTATCCTCAAGATTGGATTGTGTTTTCAAAGAAAACCTTACTTTGAAAAATAAAATTGATTCTATTACTAAAGAATTGAATTTGGTTTTGTCTAAAAATGAATCTTTGCAAAATGATATTGATTTGCATGTTTGCCATGCTAGCATTGCTTCTATCTCTAGCACTTCTATTGCATGCTCCACTTTATCTTCTAGCATAGAAAATGATATAAATAATTTGAAGAAAAGTGTTGATTGTTTGGGCTCCACTTTGAGCCATTGTGCCATGAATCACTCTCGTTTGGAATCCTTGGTTCGCAAGAAATAAGTTCCAACCTTGCATGCACACCCATCTAGGCATACACATGCTTTTCATGATCACCACCATCATATGTATGCTCATGTGTACACATGTACATATTGTGGTTGAAAAGGCCACCTTGCTAGATTTTGTTATGATCGTATTTATAATGAAAATTTAGCAACTAATTATGTTTGGGTGAGAAAAGACATTAACCCCAGTGGACCCAAAAGAAAATGGGTACCAAAAACCACCTCTTTGACTTTTGATGTAGGTGGGAGCTCTCGCATCACTTGAGGGCATTGGTGCCTTGAGGTGGATGCATTCTAAGCTTAAAAGAGAACCATTTGGATGCTTCACTCTCAAGGAGATTTGGTGGGAGGACCACCGTGGTTTGGAGAACTAGAGATGCACCTTCATCGGTTTTGGTATCATTCTCTAACTCCCATCTTTATTTGCATGCTTTTAATGTTCATCTATTTATAGCATGTCATGTTTTGTTATTCATTATACCTATGTCATGCTTATTAGAATAGTGTTATACATGTTTAGTTACTTGAGCACCCATGTTTTATATGGATCTTATTTTTGTGATCTCACCTTGTTTAGAACTAACATGTATGCCCTAGATCTAATGCACATGCATATGCATTATGACCATTTGGATGTTTATGATTATAAGATGTTTTGTTTTAATGATTCGTGTTTTTGATTATCATAATCATATTGATTGTTGACCCGTTTCATGCTTCATGTTTTGACAACTTGCTTGAATGATAGTTTTCATTAAGACTAGGATTTATACTTGTACAACTAGTGAGCTACAAATAAACCTTTATATATGTTTGTGCTTGAACGCTCATTTGTATTCACTAGATGTACTAGTATAGTCTAGTTTTGATGATTATTACATTTGACTTGTATTCACTATCTTACATGTTTTGTTTTAACTTTATGTATATGTCCATCTTGTCCAAACTATCATTTATACATATACATCCTTGAGCCACGTGCCTTCATGCATATACTTTTGTGGACTCATTGTGTTTAGGATATGTATGTATACCTTAGTTTGTACATGACATACATATGCCTTGAAGTTTAAATCGTTTGGATGAATTTCATGTTTGCTAAGCGATTTCACATGTATGATGAATCTCATATTTTTAAGATGATTTCAATTAGTGATTTCACATGAATTTCATGTTTTTAATTTTGAGCTTGATTGTCCATTTTCATGTTAATATGTTTCTCACAACACTTGTACACTCACTCTATTTATGTTTTCTCATGACTTAGTTTTCATGAGTACAAGTTATGCTATATGGATTTTGAGTGTTTTAGTTGCATATGGTTTACATGTGTCTTCATGAAAATTTTTTTTGGATCTCATACTAGTTGATTCATATAACTAGTTATGATATTCTTCCTTGGTAGAGATTTTCAAACATACTACATTTTCAAACCTATTTTTGAAAACCCCTACCATCTAAGGGTGGTTGGATGGGAGATCATGTTCATGTATGCTTTATAATGAAAATCATTTTAAACTTGCACATGATTGGGTGGTAGTGAATATGAGATATACACTTGATCTTATTGTTGTTTCAATTGGTATCATTGAATTCTTTCAATTGGTATCTAATCTTGACATCCTTTTGTATACTCATATATGTTTTGTTTTATATATATGTATGCATACACTTCATATAGTATCAATTTACAATTGGTATCTATTTCTTACATACATATATAGATGATTTATTTGTGCTTCAAGATATATGCACAAATTTTGCTTATGATAAGCTTGATTTTTTTTAATGACCATCATTTTCAATTGATTTAATTTTCAATTGGTTTCTTTATACAAGCATTATCATTATCTTGCTTATGCTAAGCTTGAGCTTTAACATTATTTCAATTGACTTAGTCTTCAATTGGTATATTATTTCTAGCTTAAGCATATGTTTAGTTGGTATTTCATAAAGGGGGAGAAAACTCACATTTCAATTTTTCAATGGTATTTAGTTTACCTTTGTTTTGTTTCCCACTCCCTAACTTTATGAGAAAAAAAAAATTTGATTTAAGAATGATTATTGATTTTTAATTGGTATCATATGCTTATAAAGATATATATCTTCAATTGGTATCAATGTGTTTTTCAATTGGTATCATGTGTTTTATTTTCAACATGTTTTAATTTCAATTGGGATCATATTTGTTTTCAATGCCCCTCTTACTTTCAATTGGTAATTGGTAGGTATTTCTTAAATGTTTTTATGATCACTTTCTATTGATATCATAATGCACTTCTTTGACATTTTTTTTTAATGGTATCATTTTTGGTTTCACCCCTTGAAGTAGTTTGTTTATTCTTTGTTTCATATATTTAGGGGGAGAAGAATTCATATCTTTTTGTTTTTACCCCTTTGTTGATGATTGACAAAAAGGGGGGAGAAGATTTATTGGAGTTGATATGCATGAGTTTTCAGTTTTATGTTCATTTCATCTCCATTGGTATTGGTATCAAGAGCATTATGAGTTTTGTTTTTATTAGTATCCATTGGTATCAAGAGCATGTTTTGGTAATTTAGTTGTTTGTTAGAATTGGAATCAATAGCATGTTTCATATGCATATTCATTTTGTTTCAAGAACCCTGTTTATATGCATCTTATTGTTTGTTTATTCCTATGCATGAGTTAAGGGGGAGCTTCATTGAAGCTTTACTTTAATCCATACATATATAACTCCATGAGTTTTGTCATCATCAAAAAGGGGGAGATTGTTGGCCCAAAGGCCTTTCACTCTAGTTTTGATGATGATTAACTCATGTAGTTATGTGTACTAATTATCTTGTGATTTTAGTTTCAGTTTATTAATCAAGATATTAGTTGGTGTTTAGCTTCAACAAGATGAATTGGAAGCTTGCACATGTTGATTCAAGAGCCCGCGCATCAAAGATCATACATTGCACTTGCTCGGTGAATCAAGAGTTTTTAGATCGAGCTACTTGGAGATTGCGCTCTAGCTTGGAGATTGCTCTCTACAAGAAGACTTAGGTATCCATAGTTCTAGTTTGGGTTTAGATCCTAATTGTAAAGATCAGAATAGTATGATAAGCTCAAGTTCACAACACACACCTTTCATGTTTTGATTTTCGGTTTTAGGTTTAACCGATCTTGGTTTTCATGAATAGATTTTTTATCAAAACAAGTTTACATGGTTTATGTATATTAGATTTGTTCTATATACATGCATGCTTCAATTGTTTAGACAAACTTTGTTTGATAATCTATTCCATGTGTTTTATGTTTTGGTATTTACAACAAAACATATTTTTGGACTTAATGACAAAAATCATGATATATATATGTTTCTTGTATATTGAATTTCTATTCATATACAATATGCTTCAAAGTGTTTAAATATCATATCTTTGTATCATGGATAAGTTTTAGACAATGTGTATTTTCTATTCAAAATACAAGGTTTTAGAAAATACGGTTTTTGGTTTCTGGCAAAATTTCTATGACACAAAAATAGTCAAATATGTTTGAAATTTGTGTTAGGATTTTTAACACAAGTTTGTATTTCAATATAAAATGATAAAACTATTTTTGTGGAATTTTAGAGATTTTGTGGGATTTATTATAATATTTTTTCCCCAGATTTCAGACCTGATTTTTGTCTGCCAGGCTTGGCCGGTTGATTGTTACACATATTTGCATTTTATACCACCTTCATACTTTGCATATTGTATATTAAATATGATTTTTAACCCATGTTTTCTCTAATTTTGCAGATCTCCACTTTAAAGAAGAGAAGTAATTAACTACCTTAATTAGTAATAATTAAGGGGGTTAATTCATAATTAGCCAAAAGATCAAATCAGATCTCACCAAGATCTGCGCGCCAAGTGGAGAATCCAACCATCCCACGTGGCCAACAACCTAACCACCAGATCTCACCAGAAAGATCCGAGCCAACGGCCCAAATCTGGCGGCAGATCCGCGGCAATCCGCGACAATCTGAGGGCCGTTGAGCCTCGGATTTCGTGCCAACGGTTAGGATTCGAGAAGATTCTCAACTTTGCCTATAAATACCTGGGCAGAGACCTGCGTGAGCTCTAGTGAAGAGAGAGAGAAAATTTTGGATTTGTGTAATTTTTGTTTTAGGTTTCTAGTTCTCTTCTCCTTCCTCCTTGATTTCTAGCCTAAATTGAGAGAGAGTTCTTCACTTTGAGAGTTTGTAATCAAGACTTGTGACAATCTTGAAGCAAAGATTCAATGGAGCTCTCATCTTCTCTTTACTAGAATTGAGTATGCTTTCTTTTCTTATGCTTTAATTTCTTGCATTTAATTCTAGCTTTAGTTTAATTGATTAGATCTTTACTTTCATGGAGAATTATAGCTTGTTTGTTAGTGTAATGGAGGGCTAATTTCTTGAATGCATGGCTAGCTAAGACTCACCTAGCTACTACTAGCTCTTGATTGATTGTAAACTTCAATGCTTGCATAGTTTCATGTTTCTTGTAAATTCCAATGAAGTTTGGATGTATCCTTTGGTGATTGCTTGCTAGATCTCTAGATGAATTGTGTGTCTCTTATAAAGAAGTCTTTGATTGGATCAAAAGGATGGATTACCATGGTTGTGTCACTTGTGTAGCAAGATCAACTCAAGTACTTCAAGCTAACTTTGTAGTTAAGCTTTGAATGTACAAAAGAGTTTGATTCTTCTACCTTTGCACTAAATGAGTATCATGCCTATAGTTCCTCAATGTTCATCTAGTAAAAGGACCTAAGATTCAAGAAGAGGATTCTAGCTAACTAACTAAAAGGAACTCTAGTCTTCAAGAAGGAATACTACACATGCAAGCTATATTAAATTGCCTATGATTCTTGATGAGGCAATCTTGCAATCAACAATAGAGTTAGTATGTTAGCAAGAAGGTGTAGTAATGCTAGCCATGCATCTTTTTAATCAAAAGAGTTTATACATTTTATTCTAGCATTCTTATCCTTTCTTTACTTCATCACACTTCATTCACTTCACTTCTTTTTCACAATGCACCACCAATCCACAACTTCTTGTATATTGCTCTTGTGTAATTAACAAAGAAGAGGTATCGTTTCTTTGTCTCACTAGTATCGTGAAGCTTCTACGCTTGCTCTCCTTGTGGTACGACTCGATATAGCTACTTGCTATAACGAAAGATTGGAACAAGGTATAATAATCACATATTCGAAGTAAACAAGATCAAAGGTGAACTCTAAACCATTAACCATTTCTTTCACACCTCATTTTTGTGCAAGAACTTCATTGTACCTAGTTTTTACCGATCAATTTTTGGCGCCGTTGCCGGGGAGAGCAACGGTATTTTTACAAGTGAGAAACTAAACGATATATCTTCTCTGTTGCAGGTACAGGTTGAAGATTCAGAAAACTTTGCACAGCAGAATCATATAAGTGGACCTGGGCCTCTGCTCTCGAAAGCAGAGACCAGGATCCCTCCAAAGTGCCGCGTTTTCCTGGATTTTGCCGTGGAAACGCGGCATAGAGGAGTTCACTACTAACCTGTTTTCTGCAGGGCTTTGCTCTCTGCAAAATACTGCTGCCTATATATCTGAAATCTTGTATTCTTCACCTGATATTTGCTAATCAACAGTAAAAGATTTGGTGTTAATTGTTAAAAATTGTTTAGACATTTTGCATTATAGGCACGAGTCTTTCAATTACTTTACATTTACTGTTGAAGAGTGCGGGGGACAAGGTACGTAAAGCATTGCATATAGACTAGGACTCACTCTTGTTTGATTTAATTAAGCTTTGGGTGATCCTTGTTTGTTTACATCGTACACTTGCACGAATCAACTCTAAGGGCAAAACCCATAACAAAGATAAGGTGGGGATTTCATCACCCCTTCCTTAGCCCACAAACCATTTCTCCACGCTTTCACTATCCTAAGCTTCTAATTAAAAATTGCTAGACGTTGGCCCCTAGGGACATCCGGACTCACTTAGGAGATTTTCCTAAGGGGGAAAAGTGTTGGAAAGTGACTTCTGTATAATCAGTGTCTAGGAAAGGGGTTAAGGGCCGAAAGCCCGAAGGTTGTTGGTTACTTAATTAAGGAACGTCTTCGGACGGAAAACCTCCCAACAACTTTGACCTTTCCTGGCTGATTCGCTTATAGTCACGGTCTGCGCCAAACCTCCTGTGGACGATCTAAAGTTAGGAGTCGTCTAGATTCAGGGAACCTAGAAGCTTGGATTGATTTTTTCTTTTTCTTGATTGTTATTTTTCATTTTTCGACTGTGTGAAAGGTGCACGTTGATTGTGTATTTGTATGCGGGAGTGGTATCGAGAACCAATTTCTGCTAGGCTAGTGAGAACATCTACACTGCCACATACACCACCACTCGACACAATCATGACGAACAACGTATCGTTGCAGGACAAGTTCTATCCTATCCGCACATCACTTCCTTCTTGTATTCTCCTCTCGGACACTAATGGAAACAATTTTGAGTTGAAACCCCAGTTTATAAACACTCTTCCACGATTTCATGGATTAGAGTCTGAAGATGCTTATATCTTCATACGAGAGTTTGAAGAAGTCTGCCTCATGATGAGGATTTCCCAGTTGACAGAGGATGCTGTAAGACTTAGATTCGTCCCATTTGCATTAAAGGATATTGCAAAGAAGTGGCTGTACAGTCTTCCTGTCAGCTCTATCTCTTCATGGGATGATTTCGTTAAGGTCTTCCTTAAAAAATTCTACCCGATCCATAAAACAGCCCTCATGCGCAAAAATATAATGCAATTCAAACAAGAACCCAATGAGCCATTCTGGAAATACTTTGAGCGCTTAAGGACCTCGTAGCCCTGTGTCCCCATCATGGTATAGAGAAATGGCGCCAATGCCAGATTATCTATGATGGACTGGACTATCAGACTAAGACTCTCCTTGAGACAATGTGTCAAGGAGAATTTCTTAAAAAGGATGAAGACCAGGGTTGGGATCTTTTTGAGGCTCTAGTAGAGAAAACTCTCCAGTGGGAATCTTGCCCTGAGAAACCTACACCAACCACTTCCAGAACTGGTTTACACTCGATAGGATCCTCTATAGCTGCAGAAGTTAAGATTACACAGCTGATGAAGAGGATTGAATTGCTAGAATCTCGGGAAAATTCTGTTAATCAGGTCAACCCATCACGAGTGACCAGCCCACCACCTGTGGCACCTATGGTCCACCCGGGTTGTACTTACTGTCATGATTTAACTCATGTGTTGGAAGAGTGTCCAGTGTATCATTCTCAAAGCTATCAGGAGAGTACAAATGCCGCGTATACCAGACCTTCATACAATCCTTACTCCAGAACCTACAATCCAGGGTGGCGTAACCATCCTAACTTCTCTTGGAGTCAGTCTGGTCATGAGCAGCCAAGACAACCATTTCCACATCAACAATATCCTGCTCAGGCATATCCTCCGACTTACCCACCAAATGTTAATTCATATCAGAGTCCACCCAGATTCCAAACATACCAAAATCCTGTGCCATATCAAGCAAATTATCAGCCCCAATACCAGAATCATCCACCACCCAATCCTTCAGATAAGAAAATCTCTGAGTTGGAGAAAATGATTGAGACTTTGTCTAAAACCCAAGCTGCAATGATGAACAATCAGCAGCAGGATATGAATAAACTGCAAATCCAAATAGGACAGTTGGCTAATTCTTTGACTGAAAGACAAAAAGGAATGCTGCCTAGCCAACCTGTGCCTAATCCCAGAGCCCATTTTCCTCTGCATGAAGTCGAAGACCTAGGACCTAGCCAAAGCCAATGTCAAGCCATTCACATCCTTAGGTCTGGAAAACATGTAGACAACAAGGTCTCAAATCAGTCTCCAAAATTTGTTCCAAAATCTGTGTCAAAACCATCAGCATCTGTTCCAGTTCAACCTGTGCATAATAGTCCTTCAACAAGCTCACAACCATCCACGTCCCAGTCAAAAGGAAAAGAGAAAGTTGATGAGCAAACTTATAAGCCTGTTGTCCCATTCCCAAATAGGCTTATAAATCATAAGAATAATGCTCACATGGAGAAAATAAGAGAGATATTTAATCAAGTACAGATCAATGTCCCTCTCTTAGATGCTATTCAACAGGTCCCATCATACGCCAAGTTTCTGAAAGAAATGTGTACTAAGAAAAGAAAGGCAAATGTCCCTAAGAAAGTCTTTTTGGCTTCCAACCTGAGTGAATTGCTTAATGGTCCAATCCCTGTGAAGTACAAGGATCCAGGGAGCCCTACCATCTCTTGTATCATAGGGCAGACCACAGTAAATAGGGCTTTGCTAGACTGGGCGCTAGCATCAATCTTCTCCCTTTTTCCGTGTACCAGCAGTTAGGGTTGGGCAACCTTCGTCCAACCCAAATGACAATTCAGCTGGCTGATCGCTCTGTTAAGATTCCCAAGGGGGAAATTACGGATGTTTTAATACGGGTGGGGGGAATTCATTTACCCCGTTGACTTTGTTGTTCTTGAAACACAACCCATACATAATCACAGAGCGCAAACACCTGTCATTCTCGGACGTCCTTTCTTAGCAACCGCAAACGCTATCATAAATTGTCGAAATGGATCAATGCGGTTGACGTTCGGAGATATGACGAAGGAGGTGAATGTCTTCCATCTGGGGAAGCAGCCAAGGGATGTGGAGAATGACTCTTTTGATGTGAACTTAATAGAAGGACTAACGAGCGAACATGTGGAGGAGATGGAATATGAATCTGAAGAAGAATTTGAGTTAGAATCTGACGACCTAACTCTTGATCAGATTGTTGGATCAGATATTGAAAGGACTACTAATTCCACTTCTATTCTTCCCTTGCACCATGAGCAACCGGTTATAGATCCAGTCCCTTCTTCTGAGCTTAAGGCTCTTCCCACCCATCTCAAGTACAAGTACTTGGGTGAGAAGGAATCCTTTCCGGTAATCATTGCATCTAATCTTACGGAACAACAAGAAGAGGACCTTTTGACTGTGCTTAGGGAAAATAGAGAAGCCATTGGTTGGACCATGGCTGATATTAAGGGGATTAGTCCTTCCATTGTCCAACATAGAATTCACTTGACTGAAGAGGCCAAGCCTAAAAGAGACCCACAGCGTCGACTTAACCCAATAATGCAAGAAGCTGTTAGATCGGAGATTCTGAAACTCTTAGACAATGGGATCATATATCCCATATCTGATAGTCAATGGGTGAGTCCGGTCCACGCTGTGCCTAAGAAAGCTGGCTTTACTGTTGTGGAGAATGAAAATAAGGAATTAATACAAACACGTCTTCCAACGAAGATTCGAGTTTGTATTGATTACAGGAAACTGAATAGTGCCACAGTAAAGACCACTTTCCTCTTCCATTTATTGATCAGATGCTGGAGAGATTGGCGGGGCATGAGTATTATTGTTTCCTGGATGGATATTCAGGATATAATCAGATCCCAATTGCTCCCGAGGACCAGGAAAAGACTACCTTCACCTGTCCGTTTGGAACGTTTGCATACCGTAGGATGCCCTTCGGTCTTTGCAATGCTCCAGCAACGTTTCAACGTTGCATGTTGAGCCTGTTCTCGGACATGGTGGAGAAATTTTTGGAAATCTTTATGGATGACTTTTCAATATATGGGGATACATTTGAGCAGTGCTTGTACCACCTAAAGCTGGTTTTACAACGATGCACGGAAAAGAATTTGACACTTAATTGGGAAAAGTGTCATTTCATGGTCAAACACGGAATTGTACTGGGGCACAAGATATCAAGCATTGGAATCGAGGTAGACAAGTCTAAGGTGGAAGTTATCACCAAGCTCACTGAACCGCAATGTTTAAAAGACATTAGATCTTCTTAGGGCACGCGGGCTTCTATAGGAGATTCATTCAAGGGTTTAGCAATATTGCGAGACCTTTGACAAATCTCTTAGGAAAAGACGTACCCTATATCTTTGATGAAGAATGTCGAAAATCGTGGAAAGAGCTAAAGAATAGACTTGTCTCTGCGCCGATCATATCTGCACCGGACTGGACCAAGCCATTTGAAATTATGTGCGATGCCTCTGACTTTGCGATAGGCGCTGTTTTAGGACAGCGTATTGAAAATAGGCAGCACGTAATATACTATGCTAGCAGAACGCTAAACGATGCCCAACTAAATTACACGACCACTGAAAAAGAATTTTTGGCAGTCGTTTTTGCATTAGAGAAGTTCCGCCAATATCTGCTAGGGTCCAGGACCATAATTTTACTGATCACTCCGCCCTGAGGTACTTAATGCAAAAGAAGGACGCAAAGGCAAGATTGATTCGATGGATCCTTCTTTTGCAAGAGTTTGACTTGGAGATAAAAGATAAAAAGGGCGTTGAGAACGTGGTTGCGGATCATTTGTCAAGAATTCCGAACGCTCCTCATGAGAAAATACCGATTAATGAAGACTTTCCTGACGAGCACATCTTTGTGATAAGTGGAGAGCCCTGGTATGCTGATATAGTAAACTACCTTGCTACCGGGCAAATTCCTTCCCATTGGTCAGGACAAGACAAACACCGTTTTCTGAGACAAATGCGGTTCTTCTTTGGGATGAACCGTATTTATTCAAGTACTGTCCTGACCAAATTATACGCAGATGCCTTCCGGAGGATGAACACCAAAGCGTTTTGACATTCTGTCACAAGTTAGCTTGCGGTGGACACTTTGGTCCACGAAAAACTGCGGAAAAAGTGCTCCAGAGTGGATTCTACTGGCCCACTCTCTTTAAGGATGCCTTTACTTTTTGCAAGCTTTGTGATAGATGTCAAATGACGGGTCGGATTACACAAAGGAACATGATGCCCCTCACACCCATCTTGGAAGTCGAAATTTTCGACTTATGGGGCATTGATTTATGGGACCCTTTCTCTGTCCTACGGTAACCAATACATCTTGATAGCCGTAGATTATGTTTCTAAGTGGGCTGAAGCGATTCCTACACGAACAAATGACAACCAAGTTGTCATTAAATTTTAAGAGAGTACATCATTTCACGCTTCGGAGCCCCCCGTGCGATATGAGCGACAATGGGAGTCACTTCTGCAATAGGGCTTTTGAAGCTTTGATGCGGAAGTACTCCATTACTCATAAATTGTCCACGGCTTATCATCCTCAAACCAATGGGCAAGTTGAGGTAACAAATAGACAGATAAAACTCATCTTGGAAAAGACCGTAGGACAGAATCGTAAGGATTGGTCCGTCAAACTGACTGATGCCTTATGGGCATACAGGACCGCTTACAAGACTGTCCTTGGTATGTCTCCGTACCGAGTTATATTTGGGAAAGCATGTCACTTGCCTGTTGAGTTAGAACACCGTGCACTATGGGTTTTAAAGCAACTGAATCTTGATTTGGATAAAGCCGGTGTTCTCAGGAAGCTGCAGCTATCCGAGCTGGAAGAGTTACGAAACGAGGTATACGATAACGCTCGGATCACAAAGCACAGGACCAAGCTGTTTCACGACAAAGCCATTTACAGGAAGATTTTTGCTGTCGGTCAACAGGTTCTGTTATATAATTCTCGACTTCATCTTTTCCCTGGTAAACTGCGTACCAGGTGGTCAGGACCTTTTATTGTGCAGACTGTCTTTTCCCACGGAGCCATAGAGATTCTTGACCCAACCAATGGCAATATATTCACTGTAAATGGACAACGCTTAAAGCCATTTTTTACCACGGAGTCATTGTCACAAGACGTTCACGAATTGGGTCTTTCCGACCCAATTTATTTGTGACCTTTCCATTTGTATATTTTCCCATGCATTTTTTATGAAAATCATCTGGGGACTTCTTTTGTAAATATTTCTCTTTTACATTTTTTTTTTGTAAATAAAATAAAATTTTTCTTTTGGGATTTTTGTACATTTCACATCCCTAGGATTCTCTTTCCTCCCTAGGATTCCTTTCATATTCAAAAATTTTAACCTAGGGTTGTAATTTCAACTTTGACCTAGGGGTAACTTGGTACATCACCTTTTTACCTACCCCTATTTAAAGCTCTCCTTCCAACTCATCATCCCTCACCCGAGAATTTCATTTCAGATCTGAACCTCTTCCTTCACAGCCGACCTCCACCAAAAATCTGAACCCAAAAATCCCCTCCTTTGCCGCGCCCTGCCGCCGATCCGCGGCAGTTCTACCATTTCAGGCGCGCCGGAAATCTCCATTCTGACTATCTTCTTCTGCTGGTGGTAGATCCGGAGAGAGTTTTCCCGAGGCCATCTCTGTGCCTTCTGTGCTACTGATTTGGGTTTTCCCCCCAAGATCTCCGCGGTTGGTTTGCAATTTCTTATCTCAACTCTTTTACTTCATTGTCTTTAGCAATTATGGCACCAAATCTATTTGTGGAGAGGGATTTTTCTGCACTTTTTAGTGAAAGAGGGGAATATGGGCATATTTTTGTGGATCGAATCCGCGCCTGGAATTGGTACACTTTGGTGTTTGATCATAATGAGCACGAAGCTTTTATTGTCCGGATCTTGTGAACACATTTTACCATTCTATAGACTATGCTTCTGTGAATCATGATACATACCAATTTGTCTCTCATATGCCATTCGGTGATATTTTGGTCACGCTTCCACTACTTGCACACATCACGCATGTTCCCATTTTTCCCCATCCTAGCGACCCCTTACCCTTAATTGATTACTTAGCCATTATGGGTGTACGCTGCACTACCCAGGATCGGGGGCTCAAAGCCCAATCTACATTCAGAAACATTCATTGTGTTGGACGTTGGATCCAACGAAATATCTTGGGCTAGATCACACTTCTACCTTCAACAGACCGGTACTACAAATTATTCATGATCTGATGACACAGACTCACACGGTCTGTTTGAACCGGACTATCTTCCGTGCTATTATCGAAAATTCCTCTCGCACTCGGGGGCCAAAATTTTCTCATTCTGTATTAATCACACGTATGTGTCAGCATTTCATATCAGACACTATTTTTTCTACATTTGCCCGAGTGACGATTACGTTAGAGAGACCCACAAGCTCATACAATAGTTGCTTGCAGGCGCTCTGGACACCCAGTAGCATGCCTGAGACTGTACCTGTGGAGTCCTCTTCAGAGGAAAGTCTAGAGGTGGAAGATGAGCCCCAATTCTGGAGACAGGAACCCCCTACGGAACCACAAGCCTTCATATCTACCATATGGAAAGGCATGAAGAAAATTTTTAGGGGTCAAGTGAGGCTAAGAAAGAAGGTGGAGGAACAATCTTTCAGGTTGGAGGAGCAATCCTTTAGGCTAGATACCATTGAGGCGACATTGAGGAGGACACAATCAGCCGGGCCAAGCACCACATCGGTTCCAAAGAGGAGGAGGGAGTGACTTTTTACCTTTACCTATTTCATGCATCATTTATCTTGCATACATTGAGGACAATGCATGAGATAGGTATGGGGGGGTAGATACTAACATAGGATTTTCCTTTTTAGGCTTTTTATTTTGTTTTAGGATTTTTACTTTCTTTTTAGGTCTTTTATTTTTAGATTTTCTTTATTTTTAGATTTTCACTTTCTTTTTAGATTTACTTTTCTTTTAGAAAAATATAATATAAAAAAAAAAATAAAAACTTTTTGAAATAAGAGACAAAGTTTTGATCTATTTTTAAGAAAATTAAGATGTATCTTAGGAATTAAGAAAGCCTTAATTATGACATCTTAAACCTTGTTGAAGTAATAGATCTTGTTTGAGATTATAGGCTAAGTAAGTAAAATTGAGGAGATATTTTTATCTTACATTTTTTGCCTTAGATAAGTATGCACTTTACACTTACACATTTCTTGGGATGGAAACAAAGACCAAAAATGCCATAAAAAAAAAAAAAAAAAAAAAAAGTATGTATATATATATATAAATAAAAATCACTTATTAAGCTGGGAAATTGTGCCTCAAGAAGCATGATGACTCACGCCTAACGGTGATCTCACTTATTAAGCTGGGAAATCGTGCCTCAAGAAGCATGGTTATTCACGCCTAACGGTGATAAAAAATAATCCCCTCTAGCTAGGTGGCCTTTTCTACTCGAGACCTTAAACCCGAGGGATGTTTTCTCATCTGGTGCCCTAAGACCATCTGGTTTGGGAGTTATCGGTTAAAGGCTCGCTAAAAGGGTAGACTAGAAAGCCTAAACTAAGGGAAGAAGAAAAAAAAATATATATATATATATATAAATAAATAAATGGCTTTATGGTTGGAGTTGAAATCCCAGAAATCTTCACTGTCACGGTGTGCATACTATCTAGGTTTTATGTAAGATAAAATATTCAATCCAATTTTGAATTCTTACCTTAATTAAAGACAAGATCTTGCATGGAGACTAAGTTTAAGAAAGAATAATTATAGGTGGACTTATGACCTAGGATCACTTATATTTTTGCGGAAATAGTCATAAACTAGTCTCTTGTTCAAAATGCGTTTTCAAAACACTAACATTTGTCTTCTTTCTTTATGGATTTTGTGGGTGTAATCCGCTGAAAACCCTCAGGAGACAACACTCCTCCTCTAGGGTAACCTAGAGGTTTAACGGCTTGTTGCACGTGCTCAGTGCAATCGTGTCACCTACGAAAGTGGTGTAATAATTAGTTAGGATTTTATTTTTCTTTCTTTTTCTTTATTTTTGCTCGAGGACGAGCAAAAGCTAGGTATGGGGGTGTGATTGTTACACATATTTGCATTTTATACCACCTTCATACTTTGCATATTGTATATTAAATATGATTTTTAACCCATGTTTTCTCTAATTTTGCAGATCTCCACTTTAAAGAAGAGAAGTAATTAACTACCTTAATTAGTAATAATTAAGGGGGTTAATTCATAATTAGCCAAAAGATCAAATCAGATCTCACCAAGATCTGCGCGCCAAGTGGAGAATCCAACCATCCCACGTGGCCAACAACCTAACCACCAGATCTCACCAGAAAGATCCGAGCCAACGGCCCAAATCTGGCGGCAGATCCGCGGCAATCCGCGGCAATCTGAGGGCCGTTGAGCCTCGGATTTCGTGCCAACGGTTAGGATTCGAGAAGATTCTCAACTTTGCCTATAAATACCTGGGCAGAGACCTGCGTGAGCTCTAGTGAAGAGAGAGAGAAAATTTTGGATTTGTGTAATTTTTGTTTAGGTTTCTAGTCTCTTATCCTTCCTCCTTGATTTCTAGCCTAAATTGAGAGAGAGTTCTTCACTTTGAGAGTTTGTAATCAAGACTTGTGACAATCTTGAAGCAAAGATTCAATGGAGCTCTCATCTTCTCTTTACTAGAATTGAGTATGCTTTCTTTTCTTATGCTTTAATTTCTTGCATTTAATTCTAGCTTTAGTTTAATGATTAGATCTTTACTTTCATGGAGAATTATAGCTTGTTTGTTAGTGTAATGGAGGGCTAATTTCTTGAATGCATGGCTAGCTAAGACTCACTAGCTACTACTAGCTCTTGATTGATTGTAAACTTCAATGCTTGCATAGTTTCATGTTTCTTGTAAATTCCAATGAAGTTTGGATGTATCCTTTGGTGATGCTGCTAGATCTCTAGATGAATTGTGTGTCTCTTATAAAGAAGTCTTGATTGGATCAAAAGGATGGATTACCATGGTTGTGTCACTTGTGTAGCAAGATCAACTCAAGTACTTCAAGCTAACTTTGTAGTAAGCTTTGAATGTACAAAAGAGTTTGATTCTTCTACCTTTGCACTAAATGAGTATCATGCCTATAGTTCCTCAATGTTCATCTAGTAAAAGGACCTAAGATTCAAGAAGAGGATTCTAGCTAACTAACTAAAAGGAACTCTAGTCTTCAAGAAAGAATACTACACATGCAAGCTATATTAAATTGCCTATGATTCTTGATGAGGCAATCTTGCAATCAACAATAGAGTTAGTATGTTAGCAAGAAGGTGTAGTAATGCTAGCCATGCATCTTTTAATCAAAAGAGTTTATACATTTTATTCTAGCATTCTTATCCTTTCTTTACTTCATCACACTCATTCACTTCACTTCTTTTTCACAATGCACCACCAATCCACAACTTCTTGTATATTGCTCTTGTGTAATTAACAAAGAAGAGGTATCGTTTCTTTGTCTCACTAGTATCGTGAAGCTTCTACGCTTGCTCTCCTTGTGGTACGACTCGATATAGCTACTTGCTATAACGAAAGATTGGAACAAGGTATAATAATCACATATTCGAAGTAAACAAGATCAAAGGTGAACTCTAAACCATAACCATATCTTTCACACCTCATTTTGTGCAAGAACTTCATTGTACCTAG